>JARFOC010000345.1:410405-423821 GCA_031763485.1 Osmoderma eremita | reverse complement strand
TCTAAGATGTTGTCTATATTGGACCTTCTTAAGGACGCGATCAACATCTACAGAGAAGTAACCATTGTGTTTTGCAACGTTTTTAATATGTTTTAATTCTTTTTCGAATCTGTTTTGACTTAACGGGAAGTTAGTTAATCTGTTTACTAGGAAATTAATCGCGGACATCTTGTGTTGTTGTCGTCCAAATTATGTACTTGCATGTTAATATAAACTTTTCAGGTAACCCCAAAGAAAGTAATCGTTTGGAGACAAACCAGCTGATCCTTTGAGGGTACTGGGTTCGTGTTTAGTTTCGCGCATGAGAACTTGTGCGGGATCAATAACTAACGAATTAATGGAAAGGAAATTCGATATTTTTCCGTGGATACAAACCGGATGTTCTGAGAGTTAACACTTTCGTACATAAATTTGATGTCAACCTATTGAGTAAAGTTTTGACGCCTAGTGTGTGGATCTTAATTAACACAGAAGGTGGCACAAACTTGGGATGGTGTGCGAGTAGTGGCTATTGTATTGTACAGCTTATACAGGGTGTGGCTGAACCAATTAAGCAGTTTATAAAAGTTATAAAAAAGATGTTGGTAGAGAAAAAATGATTTTATTTTCGAAGTTAGTGTTACATACCATTTTATTTTTATTTGGTTTTGAAAATAATGTCCGTAAGATGGCGCCCGTTAGCAGGAATGTACTGTTGTAGACGATCTCCGAAGTTTTGAAAAGCTATTTCACACACATCACGGGGTATAGCATTCACTTCCTCCATAATCCGCTCCCGTAGCTCTGCTAGGGTACGAGGGCGATGTTTAAACACCTTTTCCTTCAAATATCCCCAAAGGAAGAAGTCACAAATACTCAGATCGAGTGACCGCGCGGGCCACTCCACGTCACCTCTCAAAAAGAGTAGACGTCCTGGAAACATTTCTCTCAAAACGTTAAGCAAATTTCTGGCTGTGCGAGCTGTAGCCCCATCCTGTTGGAACCACGAGTCCCTCAATTCCTCTTGTTCAACAATGTCTTCCATTCTAGGCTGCAGAAAATTGTGCAACATTAAAACATAATGCGCCGAATTTACGGTAACGACCAAGTCTTGCTCCTCAAAGAAATACGGGCCTATCACTCCAAATTATGATACGGCACACCATATTGTTACTTTAGGGGAATGTAAAGGGTTTTCATGAATAATTGGGGGGTTATTTTCATCACAGTAGCGAAAATTTTGTTTATTCACAGTCCCACTCAGGTGAAGATGTACCTCGTAGCTACCGAAGAAAGCTGCATCCGGAGGGATCTGTGCAAGCATTTGCTCACATAGATTTCGGCAGTTGACGTAGTCTACTGGGATCAATTCTTGAACCATCATTATTTTGTAGGGATGAAACCTTAAATCGAAATGCAGAATCCCCCTCAAACAGCGGTCTGATATATCCAATGCAACAGCATGCCTTCGTGCAGAACGTCTTGGCTATCGTTCAACTGCTGCTCTCAACCGCTGCACATTTTCTGGTGTTCCAATGGATATGCGTCGGCCATGTGTATGTCTTCTTAATGTGGTACCAGTTTCCTCCAACCACCGAAGCCAGGACCGAATTGTGTCCGCATTAGGAACGGCATTGTTGCGCAGTATGTTGAAAAGCTCTTTGAGTTGAGATAACAGATAGGTTGTTTTCAAAATACGTCCTCCGGTACTTCGGTTCAAACCATGTTGGCTACTGAAATGGTATCACTAACGGAACTAGGAGACGCTATGTGCGACTGCCTCCCCACCATAGCCCAAGCAGGAATCCCTTGAAACTGCTTAGTCAGTTCTGGCGCATTCTGTATAATGATAAACACATAATCAATTCATATTTTGCGTTTTCGTAGTTGTAGAAGCTATGATTTAACTTTTGGTATAACTATAAGATCCATGGAGTACACTTTGAGAGCCACTGCAGTACGTCATTGTTTTTAACATATAATTATTGTAATGAAGTGAACTATCTCATGATTTTCCGAAACCATCGGCATTTTTTCTTATAATAATTAAAGTAAATGTCTCCACTTTTTATTTAGTCATCAAATCGTAGTATTTCAGTAATTTCGACATCGGAACGAATTTAACTTTCGATTTTCACCATATGTTTCTACTGTTTGTAGAATCTTCCAAATCAGATTCAGCGTCTTAATTATGATTCTGTCCTCTAATCACTCCCAATTATCGATTGGTATAATGAAATTGATGGGATCTGCATAAGTTTGATATTCGATAACTTGCACACCTTCCTCCATAATTCCTCGCTAATTTGCATCCGATTCGGACGCCAAGTTCTCCAACAATAAATTTTACCTAAAGGTCAAGACCGTATAATTTATGGAGTAGATTATTGTTTAGAAGGATTCCCTCCCATCGCTCTGCTGCGGTGAGGACTAGCATCCCACGGGCATAAATCTCAAGTTGAATTAAACATTTCTTTGACAGTACCTTGGGAATATATGTAAGAAACACCAGACTGGTTGGTAAAAGGAATGAACGGAAATTGCTTATCTTATCCTTATTCGTATTTTTTCTTTGATGACCACGTTTTCTATTAAATAAGCAAAAAGAAGGATAGGAAATAAACGGTTGGAGTTTTTTTATGTAATAGGTGTAAACGAAAATGGAGAAAAATGCTGCAAATATATTTAAAAGCCCATGTAGAAATTATAAGCAAAGATCGGGCGTGCACAAAACATATACATTAATGTAAGATCTTTATCGGTAGCGAGCTGTGATAGTAAATTTACATTACCTGAATTACATCACGTATAGTTGTGCCAAACATTCAGTACGAAAATGAACTTGGTGCAGTCAATGTAGTATTGTAGTGTACATGTATATTATAACAGCACGTGCGAAAACATCGGATCAACCGACTAAGTCAAACATTGCACAGTACCTAAATAAGAAAGAATCACTTGGATTCACCATCTTTACGAACGTCCTAAGTCTTTCATTTCACCATGGTTTTGTTAGTGGGTGGTCAACGGTTAGTAACCTTGTCAACATCTGGCAATTCATTTGTGGGGAATTGGACAGGCGGGATCAGGTTGATGAGGTGTACACTGACTTTAGTTTCGACAGCATTGACTACGGGATTTTACCCAGAAAATTAGATTGCTTTCGTCTTACTGCATCTTTCCTGCAACTTATGGAATCCTATTTAAGTAATAGATCTAACTACGTGCATTATAATGGTTTTAGGTCTTACGAATTCCTTCCTACTTCTGGTATTCCGCAAGGATTCAACTTCGGCCCGTTGCTTTTTGTTTTGTACATTAAAGGTTTGTTGCAGCACTTTTATGTCCAGTTCTGGCTTACGCTGATGATATTAAACTTTATAGTTCAATTGCTAACTTCAGTGACGTTTCAAACTTGCAAAAAATATCGATTACATGGCTGAATGGTGTACCAAACACAATTTAAAATTAAATATTAGTGAATGTTGCTTTGTTTCATATACTAGAAAAGATCATACAATTACTTCTGCGTATTTGTTGAATCATGATGTATTGCAGAGGGTTGAAACAGTACGGGATCTTGGTGTGCTTTTTGACCAATCTATGAGCTTTGCATCACACATTACTGGCCTCTGCTTGTCAGCAGCTAAAACATTGGGATTTCTAATCCGTTCCTGTACAGCTTTTCAAAGTATACAACTTTTGAAAATATTATACTTTTCCTTCGTTGTGAGCTAGTCGGAGTATGCCTCTCAAGTGTGGTCTCCCCACTATGTCCATCTTCAGTTATCACTTGAAAAAAATCAACGTCGTTTTCTCAAATATTTCTCCTTTAAAGAGGATGGAGTTTATCCGCAGCGAGGGATTGATTACGCGTCCTTATTGGATAGACATTCGGTGGATTCTTTAAGGCACCGTCGTGAATGCCATGGTGCGCGCTGTGTTTGGAAGTCAGCTCACGGAGTCATCGATAGCCGTTATCTTCTTGTCCAATTGGATTTCCGCATTCCTAGGGCTTCCTCTCGTGCCTCTTCCTCCTTTGCTCTACCCTGTTCTAGGACCAACTTGCTGCTAACCTCGCCACTCCGCTGATCTGCACTATGAAGATATTTTTCATAATAATATTAATGACTTATTATAACTTCTATTAATTTAAATATCTTTTATATTATATTTTTCTTTTGTGCATGTACTCACTTTGTAACTATTTTTGTCCTGTAACTGGTAATATGTTCGACAATAAAATGAAATGAAATGAAATATACAAAGGACAAATATTTGTGTATATTGCCCATTAGAATCTAGATATACGCGCTTATGTTTCTCGCATGCATTTCTCACTATCTATCGACTTGAATCATAACCTAAAGTCAGATCACTAAGTATATGCATCAAACAGATACAAAGAAAATGTTTTGGAAAGCTTAGTAAAATCCGATTTCAAATAAAAAGATAGTATTTAAAACCAAACAAGGAAAATACCTTTCAAATTATTTTGTTTTCATTTAAATTTTCCTTCAAAATTAATTTAACACGGATTAGGAAAATTTGGTAACATCCTTAACTACCTCCAGAGGGTATTTTTAAGAAGTTGTTAATATTTAATATACCATTAGTAAATACGAAGCTTTACCCTCGGGGGAAATGGTTCACGCCGGAGATTACATTTTCTATTAATTTCGTAAATTAAGTTGAACAGCAGTGTTAATTAATTAAAAAAAAAACAAATCGTTTTTATTGGTTACTTAATCACTTTAATAAGGTAATAGGATGTAGTTTATAGTTACTTCTTCATCCAATTTATCTTCTGAAATATATAGGTTATCGTGTAATGGCACTATATTCTGATTGATAAATTTATAAATAATGTATTAATCTTTTGTTTAACAGGATGATTCAAGTAGAAGTTTAGAAAACGATCGGAGTTTGATAATTTAGTATGCCAGCCAATAATGATCTTATTATCTGGAGTTCTAATAAGAAAGGGACCGTAAATTCTGTTTCTTTTAATCCTGTAAATTGAGCGTTAGGGAGGCATAGGTATAATATTTCTAAAATATTATTCATTTCATTATTTGCTATAGCATAAATTAAGTAATCAACAAATTTAGATAAAGTGAAATGGTAAAAATCTACGTACATTATCGAAGATGTGGTGCATAATAATATTGGCAAGTAAATCTTAGATTTCCCATTTTGCGATTGTGTCTAACAGTACATTTTGACCAACACTATATTTTATTGTGATTATTGTTATCACCTGCTTCAAAAGATAAAGTATATAAAAAATATATTTGAAAAGTATATAAATATACTTCCGGGATCACACAACTCGTCTGATTGTAGAGTTCCAGGCATTCCTCACGTACAGACAGCTGTTTTGGACTGACTAGTCCTCATCAGTGCACGTCGGAGGAATGCCTGTCACTCGTTCAGTACGCCGTATCGTCAACTAAATGTTAGCACATGCCTTTTTAAATATTTTTTATATACTTTATCGTTTGAACGTAGTGCCGTAGTGGTCTAGTGGGCCCGGGTTCGATTCCCGGCCGGTGCCAATAACATCGATGGCGTTTTTACGGCCACGGCTCGACTCAGGCTGTAAAAATGAGTGCCTGGAAGTAAAATTCTGGGGTAATAATAGGCGGTCGCTCGTAGCGCTTGCCACGTTACAGCCCTAGTGTACCGAAAAGGCTAATAACCATGGCAGACCACCCCTGCCTCCCCAGGAGGCTTGTTAAAAGGGGACTATTATTATTATCATTATCGTTTGAACGTACATACGTGCCGGCTATTTGCAGAAATCTTTTTTTGTTCATCTGCTTGTCAATTTAAGTAGTTTTACTTACATTTAATTATTGTTTTGCATTCTACGTTGTGTGTTTGTTTGTGTTTGCACATATGGTGCTTTATTAAATTATATGAAGGATAAGAAAACGTTTTACTTCAGTCATCACAATTTAGACTAAAAATTTTCAATATTCCATGTATCGGGTATTTGCTGAAGCTGTTTACAATACAAGCGTTGGGAGCGTGTGGTACCGAAGCAGTAGGCGATAACCAATGATACGAATGCTTAGAATTTGGGTACAATATTCACTTTTCGTCGTAGGTTTACAACCCATCAAGAATTGATTCGTTATCGTCGCGTGAAATGTTTGGCGCGAAATGTTTGACAAATCATGTGTGACCCATTTTCTGAACTTCCACTTTTTTCCTAGATGAAGAAGGTGCAAATGATTGGTTTCACCACTCACATTGAAACTTTTTGCAAGCTCAAGGCGCGTTGTTCTGGATCTTTCCTCCACAAGCTGTTGAATATCCTCGTTGTTAATAATCTTCGCACAAACTTATTTAGTTACCTGATCGTAGCACTTTTAACTTTAATAAAATATCTACAGCACAAAATTGTAAGTCACCATTGTCATCTGCACGAAACTTGGAAAAAATTAAGAATTCTTTCCACATATTTTGCGACTTTTAAGTAGTGCTTTTATTGATTAATTAATTGTAGTTTCAGCCTGGAGGAAGCATCAAATCGATGCGAAATATTGGCAGTTGCAATACAGAGCACCATTTAATTAAGTCGTTTGCCGCTACCCAATACAACTCTTACTTCGTTTTTCCAACGGCGAAGACTACTTCTCTACATTTAAAACATTTTATATGCGCATCCTTTAACTCTTAAAATATATGCGTTATTGCATCTGCATATAAATATGCCGTTCTTTTCATTGCGCTATTTTCGTCGTGTATATTTCCATAATAGTTATTTGAAATATCCACCCGTCATAGGTATTTTATTGTGCTGTTTAAGTGAAGCAATCCTGAGAATTATGTATTATTCATGGAGAACTGTACTGAATTCCATTAATCCGACACACAATACTAATCATAATACATAGATACTAATAGTGTAATTGAATATACGGTTTTGTAAATCTGATACAATGAAAATAATTATTAAGAAAAAAAAAATTGGAAACATCAAAATAACTTACTTTTAAAAAAGAAATACCGCTTTTCTTCGCCTTCTTCGAGCCATCGAGTTACTCCAGCGAAAGAATTTATATATCAAACATTCCTTCGCCGAAAGTTGCGTTTCCACTTTGCGAATTAAATGGCTGCCTTACGACTTAAAAACTTGGGAAGTCATTCGCCAAACTTTTAGGATTGAAAGCGTATCTATTTTGATACCGGTGCTCCTAAGAGAAAAGTATTTTGCCTTGTTTTACTGGGGGACTGTGTGCAGTTTGCGGAATGTGGTGACAGTTTCTTGTTGCCGAATCATGGCCAAAAGTTTGAATGACGGAGATACTTTTACACAATTACCGTAAATAGCACCTAACCCCTAGCGGCAGATTGAAGAACTACTAATGTCAAATGTCATTGATGGAAATACTTTTGCACAAGTTCCGTAAATAGCACCTAACCCCTAGCGGCAGATTGAAGAACTACCAATGTCAAATGTCAACCTTAATTTGTATTATTTTTAATTTCACTTTTATACGCATCAAAATTGCGTTTTGAAAATTTCCTCTATTAAATCTTCTTAAATATTTTTTTTGTAGGATACACATACAAAGCAGTATTTCAAGGTTTTAAGATGTAGTTTATTTAGTGCATAGTTTGGACGACAAAAGCAATAAACCACTGAATGATTGCCGGCTAATTATAACAGAGGGAAAATAATCATATCTTTCCGCTCGGATAAGATAAATAAACAATTTCGTAATGTACATTGTACGCGTCTATTATCCGATTTTACAGCTCATAGCAGAAACAATAAAAGGTGTTCGTTCTGGAATAATGATACAGTTTGCATCTAACGCGTCGAGTCAAAATAGCAGTAAATAAGCGGATCGGTGTCGCACTGTTCCAATGTCGATGGTGGAACAAATTGTAGGTTTACGTAAAATGGATTTAAACATGATTTGTAGTATTATCTGTGTTGACACTGTACTGAGGAAACAAGTTTTCTGCTAGTAAGTATAGAGAGTTACCTTGCAATAATAGTGATCACTGTGACAGCCTATTGTAGCGAATCACGTTGATTTCAAAGAGTTACATCATAAATATTTAAAATATGGGTATGTAATCATATACATAGAGTATACTTGTATAGTATGCATGCGTATATAATGATCTAGATGATAGGTTCGGACAGCGTTAAATAAAGATCTCGTGAAAACAGTGATTCAGCAATAACAGTTACAAAGCAACAGTCCGTGATATATTCCTCCCTCTCTTAACGTAATTATGAACAATAGCATCATCCTAGCATTGGGGGTTGAGAGACCAAAATCATATACAGATTATGGCGGACGAATGTTGTCGCTTGGGGTTGTTAGCCTGTTTCTAATTCAATTTCCCAGAGAATAGAAACGGACAGAATACTGGTAAAGCTGTGTCGCTTGATTAACATTCCTAGAGTTAGATAGTTTAGCACTGAACATGGACCTATTTCTGCCCTAATCGCGTGAATCTGTTGTGACTAGTTCGGCCAGCGCATTAGTTTAACTCAAACAATTTTTAAAATAGAAAGCGACGTTTAAATTTGTTGGATGGGTTTATTAATGTGCGAGCAAATCCATTTGTTATAATATGCATACTATGTATTAAGGCATTATTGATATGGAAACTGTAATTAAATACTCCTCTAATTAAAACAAAATTAATTGTTGATCTTTAGTAATATCATCAACAATCGAAAATTGTTTCTTGCTATTGTTATACCATTTTTCTTTTCATTTATATTAAGCTATAGAAAACATGCGAACAAAACATGAGCATGATGCAACGCATATCTGTAAACATTGTCTTGAATGTTTTATATGATTGGTCTTTCAAACTAAAAAACTTAATGATTGGATGATTGTGAGAAAACAAAGTGTATAGATTTTTATAATAAGATCAAACCTTTTTTATACACTAACTAAAGTCACGTCCAATATGGTTTCATTATTTTTATTTTCAAGACAATTCGTAAGACTTGCTTTATTGAAACTGTTAAAACCATTTATCCTTGTAATTTTGTATCGTGTATGCGTTATGGAATTATCAATAAACGATCATCTTTTAACTTATTAATATAATACTAATTAATATATATTTCACTTCTTTCAATATGCAGTTTTATTGTTATAGTGTTTTTGGAATAAATGTTTATTATTAATATTAAAAATAATGATACACCTGAAATACAAACTTACCCCAGGTTGGTCCACGAAATTAAGTGAATCGTGGACAAAATCTGAAGATATAGACAGACATAATCAATATACATCGGAGCAACGATATTTTAAATTCCATTAAAGTAAAATTATTCAAGAATAAATTTATCCATCATGTACTATAATTAATTTTTGATAATTGCATTAGTCGTGATATAACTTTACGTTCAAATTCGACTATAAGACAATGCACAAGGTTAAAATTAGGTTAGAATCAAAAAGGATTTTCAACAAAGACAAATTTATGAAACATACGTACAGAGACCACGACAACGCTGTCAGAAATCGGAAATTCCTCAGTTTACCACTTGGAACACACAACCAACGTCACAGCCAGGCACAATTCAAACATTCTGACGCGAAACATAACGGTAAACTAATAAAATTATCGGAGAATAAAGGGGGCGAATACTGGCCAGCCCGCAAAAAATGAAGACACACTTTAAGCCACTTCACGGTGTGTGGTGTTTGCATAGAATGCACCAATACAGATGGCAGTATGTGGTGAATCATCAGACAAATAATATTTTAATATGTCATTGCACAAATATTTTTATATACAACATATATATATATATATATATATATATATATATATATATATATATATAAATATAAACTATCTATGAATCTATTTGTTAATCTAATCAACAGATCATTAATGTATTAAAAAATAAATTGGAAGGAATTGTGTTGGCGAAAGAAAAATTTTAAAGAATTTGCAAGAAACGATATGATTGTCGGCCCTAAAAAAATCGAAGTAAACTTATTGGCTTTCCACATGCACTTTTTGACAACCTGCAACTTCATTTGACGCGAAAAAAGATGATTATGACAACCACTTCTAATGAAAACTTTCTTTTATTTTCGTAATCATTACAACGTTAATATTGTTGCTTTACTCTACAGGAGCCGGAATCGCTTTTCGTTTATTAGTTTATATAAAATACGAACTCAATTACCATCCTTATATAATAATTTTATAGCGTCTGGAATATCTTTACGTTGTATCTCGATTGAATTTAAGAACTAACTATTTTCTTAACTTCTTTCTATGCATGAGTTTTTAAACCCCAAGGGTGAATCTCCATGCAATCCAGGAAGTGATAGGACCAAAATAGGGCAAAACCATACCAAACGGCTTTCCTAAGAACCAAATGAAGAAAAGGCAGTTACCGCTGTCAACTGAATGTAAAAAGGATCAGCAAATCTACTGCCGAGTTCCTCACAAAATGTATCTTTGACAATAGCGTCCAAGTGGTGCTGCTTCAGGAAACGCACGCCACTTTGAAAGATGATATGCAGAAAAGAAGACAAATCCATCATGTCGAATTTACGTGATGGATTTACTGACTAATATCTGTGGTGATTTTATAATGGTTAGAAACTTAAAGACTTACTGGCGGTTCTGATATTTGGAATTAATGAACAAATATTTTTATTAATAGCTTCCAACGACTATTGAAATGAAAAAAAAGTCCAAAATGATCTTTTTGGCTGAATCTTGATTTTTAAAATTTTCATTGATGATATAATATATATTGGGAGTGTTTTTCTGCTGCAAACGGTATCTGATAAGTAAGCCCGAAGAATGAGTAATTCGCTGCTCCATATGTTATGAAAAAGTGAGGAGTTGTTTACGTTTATACGACAAACGAAACTTTCAATCCCCAATAAATTGTATCCCTTTGGAAATCTGAAATTCTGCAACATGTGGAATTTTCCATCAAAATGCCTTCGGCCGCGATACGCGACCCGTTGATATTTAAATATTTTATTAAGTCAGGAAGCCCGGGAACGGGGAAAAATAATAAATTCTGGACGGGTTCGGACGATTATCATATATATGAGAGTAGCAAAGTACGCGACTGACTTTTTCACATTAAACCAGATGGGATTTCTCGGATGAGGTCGCCCGCGAAAATAAACTAATTTTAAATATGCCACGAGAGCGCGTGTGTATGAATTTCGGTAGTTTTGCATAGGGATTCGTGTAGCCCCGGGAAAGGTAAACCCTTTCTCTGAACCGTGAAATTATAAAATTGTAATTAGAAAGTGCCAAGGAATCATTTCTTATTTTTGTCACGCCGTGGAGATTATTCTCGGCAAAAGTCGGCTAGACAGATTCAAAGTTTCATCTCTTCAGAACGTTTTCACCTAGGATCTTCTTATTGTTCTTCTTTTTAGTACCTAGTCCTATTTTATTCAACACCAGTCTTGTGTCGGGTTATTCTTGGGATCTCGCAAAATCTCCTTGATGGTCGTGCTGATGGCGTGAACGTATTAATCTTGACTATTTTTTGGTAATATGTCATTTTGTCTACGTAGTCTCTCCATTTTCTTTTCGGCTCACTCTAAAAATTCTCACAATTTATTGGATTTCAACTGTTGTTTTGCCCCTAGATGACAGAGGAAGAGATAACTCCTCTGTCAACTAGGGTGTTTCTTGTAGAGGATTATAGATCGTTTCGAATGATCTAGAAGTCGTTTGTTTGTTGTTTCGGCACGTGTTTATTCGTCTATTACACACATTTTGTAGATCTTAATTTTCGCTCTTGTCGACGTAGACTTGCTTCTTTAAATTATTTCTTTAAGAACACCGAACATTTTTGTATGGTCTTTCAGTTCTTCGTTTAAAATTTTGTTCTTGGTAAAGTCACTATCATATTGGAATAGGTTTTCCCCCATTCGATACCCATTACCTACTATTTTGACTTCTGTTATTATTTTGTCCATAATTCTGTGTATGTTAAGATCTTCACTAGTATCTCCTCCGTGCCTGAAATTTCAGAGTATCGATATACAGTTGGTGTGTGCTTAATGAATTTGATTTAAATATCGCTAAGTGTAAGATGCTAATATTTACTAGAAAAGAGTGTCAAATTATGCACGACTACTCAATTGACATAGAGATGATCATATCTATAAAACCAGAGACCTAGGTGTGATGTTTGATTCACAGCTTTAGTTTGCTAACCATATTGCTTACACGGTTTCTTCTGTAATAAACATGATCGGTTTTGTCATCAGTTACGATCCCCTAACAATCCTGTTTGTTAATATTTTTACCTTTAATGGATTTTATTTCTCTCTCTGATATCATCGAAGCTGGAATATGCTGCAGGAGTATAGTGCCCATACCACGATGGGTACATAAAAGCAATTGCTCATTCTTAAATATTTGTGGCCGAAGAATTTTGGTGCTTACACAATTTATATCTTGCATATCTCCATAAATTATTGCATAACAAAATCGACTTACCTTTTCTATTTAGCCAAATTGGCATTTATGGGCCCTGGTCTGTCTGTACGCTGCGTATCAACGATACAAAACCCGCTCACGTCAGCCTAATAGTTGTCATCGCTTACCTGTGGAAAATCATATCACCGATAACGATGAAAGAATACTATTCCCTGATTATGATATATGTACTGTCACTATAGATACTATAATTCGGAAGTATTTATCTGAAAATATATGAACCCCCATCAAAAATGCTGAACATCCGGCAGGATAAACGAAGTGCAATTTCCGAATAATCCCAATTAATGGATTACCCTCAATGGCTAGCGCTAAGGCCGCGCTATTATATATTTAATCTATTTATTCGTGCTTGTACATGTACTAGGACATCTCTGGGGTTACGTTAATGATCGTGTAATAAATGACTAAACCGCACGCACACATGTGGTCAGTATCTGATCGATTTGCCGATGTGGTGTTTATTTCACGCAATACGGCCATACGGACTCTATAAACTGGAAAAATATGTTTTCCCCGAGATGATTGATCAGATTATAGTATCATACCGCTAAGGACAGATGTGTATTTTGAGCAAATTACTTAAATATTTAATGCAATTTGGAGATGTTTCGTAAATATCTGTTCGACTTTATATGCATTTAGTCAGACGTATTGATTTGTATATCTTATTAACTACACCATCATTAACTGTAGTGTATCAAATACCCAAAGCTTCTTATAAAACGAACGGCCGCAGTTGCCAAATCTATCTTGTTCTAAACTACTGTGATTTGCAATCATCTACTGGGATGGGAAAAAAAACAGGAGCTAATTATCCATTAGTTCACGTCAAAGTCGGAACAAAGCTATTCTGAGACTGAATAGCTCTTAGCGCGGTACTTTTTATCGCAGTTTTTTAAACTGGTAAAACTATCGTAAACAACATATAGAAACAGGGCC
>JARFOC010000345.1:392365-410305 GCA_031763485.1 Osmoderma eremita | reverse complement strand
GTGCCGTGTAAATCTGTCGAGTTACTCGACGGTACTTTTGCTGTCGAACGCTTACAGAATTCCGTGTCTGTCGGATCGCTCGACGTCGACGCAACGACGGCCTTACGGAATCCCACTGCTGTATTTTTTAATCGTCCCCAAATATATGAACGGCAGTGTATAATGTTCATAAGCAAGAAAGTAATAGTTCGAGAATCGTAGATGTATGTACATGTTGGAAACAGTAACGTCAGTATAGTCTGATATGGTGATTGCGGTATCCATGTAATATATATGATCTAAGTTAATCATCCTGTTTTATCGATGGCGCGCAATGGTGTTTTTGAATTTTCCTAATTACGTGCAGAGATATGTAGATATTTATTTTATTTTTTTTGATTGATATACAGATATATAAAATGATACAACAAGAAACTCATTAAGAAATTTCGTTTATACAGTCTTTAATTATACGCTCGTGACGGGCGTAGTCACTTTCCCCATGAATAAGATGACATCTCTACCGTAGCGCGCTTCGTTCTCTCTACCTTCCAGTGTGGCCGTTAGCAAAAACACGAATGGATGATCAGCTTTGAATATTTCAGGTGGCGGTGGACGGTATATTGCGGAGATAGGCACTGCTATGATGACGCCTGCAACAAAGAAATAAATCGCACGTTCTATTGCTTCAATTGCGTAGTAGAATTGCTGAAGTCACCTGTAGCGGCCGATGCTTCACCACCCTCTTCGTTTATTTCGATCGTAGCCTTCTGAATGATTTTACTGACGGTTAGGTTTTCATCATTGTCAACTATATTGGGAAATTCCGCATCATCTGCGAAAATTTCTCCCAATCCCAACTGTAATAAACAGATGTAAATGAAAATCGTTGTTTTCTATTTACCTACGTCCGTCATACTCACGTCCGTTAAGGGCTTTTTCAGTTCGTATTTCGATTCGATCTTAAATCTCGGCAGATAGACGTTTACTTCCGTACCCGTTAATGACTCGCGCAAATTTGTCAAGTTCGCGGTTGCCATTGCCTCTTCCAAATTTGTAATGCCAGTTTTCTCTCTCGGTAGGATGACGAGCAAATTGAACCGTTGGTCCGAGAATTTCAGCTTCAACACTTGCGCGTTGAGATTGTGATCTTCGACGTAATAAAAGTAGTCTAAACGGTGCATCATGGAACAATTAACAGTTTCAGTGGGGGATACGTAAAACGGCTCCGCTGTAGTCTCCTTTTTATCAAATTTGGCCGCCCACTCTCCCTTAAAGTAAATGGCGTTTAACAGAACGCTACGCGTGTATCTATCGAAATCGTTCGCATCTAATAATTGCGATATTTTTCCGTGGGTTTTCTTTTCAACCCAACCGTTCACTTCATCCGCAGCTCCCCGAGCATTATCCATATTTAACGATTCCGACTCGGCAAAGAAAGAATCTCTGGCTACGTCCTTAAACTTTTGTTTCAACTGAAAACTATCCCTGACATATACCTTATTAGCGATCTCGATCGTTAAATTTGTCTCCCCGCCTAGTGATTTCAAAATATCTCGATATTGGTCCGCGGTCCTATCTTTATTTTTGGGTAATCTAAGGACATTCCTTAGCGAGGCCTCGGTATTCCTGGCCGACCCTTCGTATAGCAATGTCAGGAGGGTGTGAACGCTTAGCGGCGAATAAACGACATTTCTATCGCTCGTATCTAGAGCATTATACAAGTTGCTACTAAAAACATTATTACTGCGTAGGATTTTGTTCGAGGAATGAACCGCGACGATAAAGTAAAGCAAAAACAAACGCTCAACTGAAAATAAGCAATTATTATTACAAACGTATATTAGTGTACCACTGTATAGCATGCAAAGAATTAAAAAGAGATTTAACCGGTTTTAGGCTAGTGCGATCTTATAGAATCGTCATCACCTTGGAAATAAATACTGAAATTGTTTTAAAATGTAATCAATCAAAGCAACTGAAAGCAACTAATATAATGGCGACCTATGTCACATTTACCCACCTCGTTTAAATAACATTATATTAAAGTAATCTGTATGGACATAGAATACAAACAAATTGAATATCTTACCAAATAACATGACGGGTATCTGTATAACGTATACCCACTCTCTTCTACTAACAAACCACAACTGATTGGGAAATACCAAAGTTGGTTAGTTTTATTATTTTTAGCTGTATGTATGAAGCGTACATATACATATGTAAATATATATACTTATTATTTATTATATATATGTAAGCTTCAATTTCAGGGATAATTATTGGTTTCAATTCCACGATTTTCGCTTGAATAAGATATTGTTCGCACTTGGGATTATTATTTAGAAGAGGGATCTCCACATATAAACGTGAAATTTATTTCACAAGTAAATAACTGATGTTCAAGAAATTTCAATTTTAAATTTTCATTTTTGTACTCGATGCGCCATCCAACGACGCATAGCTGAAACAATAATTGTATTTGAGGTATATTTATATATTTTTTATATACTTTCTCCTTTGAACGTACGTCCGGCTATTGGCAAAAAGCTTCTTGTTTTGAGTAATTGTAGTACAAATTAGTGGCCTACTTTACCGATCGAGGAATTTGCTCTAACATGGATTTGTACCATTCGTACATTGTGCAATTTGTACCCGTAAATATTGGCGACTGTCCGTTAAAAACATACAATTTAAAATAAACACAAAGCCTATAACACAGTTATTTAAATGCGAGAGGGTTTTATGTTACGGTTAAGGGTGTATTTAAAATAAAAATTCAAGAAAATTATGTTGTAGAAAAATATATGCTGGAAATTAATTAAAATATTGTCCATTATTTGTAATTGTAAAAGTACTTGGATTTTCCTTTTTGTTTAAAAATTGTTTGTTAATTGTGTAAAACTTTAAAAGTAATAAATAATGACTTGTGATCATTCGCTTGCACAAATAAAGTCTAAGAATAGCTTTTCGCATGACAACGAAAACATCGTTTGATAAAAAACCACGCATGAACACGACGGTGAAATGACGGTCACCACAAGAGATGAAGCAGCCATCTGCCATACGCATGTGAATTGTGAAACTTCGGTTAACGTGGATTAAACTTAACGCTTAAACATTTTTATTTGGATCGGTTGTTCCGGCGATGACTGTGACGGTTAAATCTAGCGGCCAAGTGCTTTCTGTGGCCACAGCAGCCACGATTTTAGCTCTGATCGGTGCTTACGCCTATTATCGTAAAAAGAGAAATAGTGTTCCTACAAATTGGACTCCGGTAGCAAAAGTCAAACAGTTATTTATGTACCCTTTAAAGAGTGGCAGAAGGCGGGAATTGCGGACTGCTCAGGCTACGAAGTACGGTATTAGCGCAAACGAAAAGAATGTTACACTCAGAGATAGGTATGTGAAACAAATTGTTTTTTTTTCTTATTTAAATTTTAGTGATCGAGTATGTTAATCTATAGGAAAGAAAACCGAAACAGAGAAACGCCGATTTTAAAGTATGATTTTATCAAATTATGTAATAATGAACGTTAGCAAATACTTTAATTGCTAAATAATAGAATAGCATAATTTGAGTATGATTTTTTATAAGCAAGACCTTGATTGTATTCGGGTTAGAAGAATTTTTATGTTGGTACTATTGGAAATATTTGTTGTTGGCTTCTGGGCGGCAAAATAAAATGGGGAGAGATTTAAAAACAACTTTTAAATTTATACATTTACCTATATATAAATTGATTTATTTCAGATCTTTCGTTGTTTATGGTGAAGCAAATAACGAATTTAAAACCGCACGAACTTTCCCGAAATTAGTTTTGATAGAAACCTCCGTTAATCACGATGGTGACATCGTTTTTACGGCGCCAGGGCAAGAGGAATTGATTGTTAAGATACTTGAATGTGAGAGACCTGTCACAGTAACGTGAGTACTAGAATTGAAAGCAACATTTGATGGTGACACTTAATTATTGTGAACATTCAGATTACACGGCAAAGAACCTTGCGAAGCTGTCGATTGTGGAAACAAAGCTGCTCTATGGCTGTCCCATTTCATTGCGGAGAAACCGTCTGGATTACGTATGGGATACTATAAAACCGACTACAGACGGAACATTACGAAACAATATAAGAAGTATCTTTCCGCTTATACCAAATTGAATAATAATTGTGCTGTACGTATTCTAATTTTATTATTATTAATTATATAATATAGTTTTATAGTTTACGATTTACATAAAGATTAACACATGCATATGTATGTAATGGCAGGGATTGTATCAAGACTTGACAAGTTATCATTTGCTGAGCCAGGGATCGGTAGATTCCTTAAAATCGAACATAGAAGAAAATTTCACCGCGAATAATTTCCGGCCAAACATCTTGGTTGAAGGAGATGATTTACTGCCTTACGATGAAGAAAATTGGGATTGGATTAAGATCGGTGATGCTGTCTTTAGGAACGTCAAACCGTGTACCAGATGTGTTTTCACTACGATCGATCCGGAGAAGGCTGAATTCTCAAAGAAAAGAGAACCTTTAAAGACATTAGACAGGTAGATTTAAAGTTTAATCATATCAGATTTACTCTTGTAACTCTTTTCCTTGCCTATCCTACGATGATGATGCAATGACTCTATTCTTTTGCAGAACAAACACATTGAAAGATTCGTCTCATATTAAAGTGGAAGGTAAAAATCCGGTAATGGGGATACATTTGGGATTGTGGAGAAGCGGTCAGATTAATATCGGTGATGAAATATGTGTTGCGTAAGCCCTGTCGAATACGCACGGTGGATTTATAAATGTAGTTTAAATATATAGATTATGGTATTGGCGATAAATAAACTTGTTACATATATGATTGTGTGATTTTTCTAAGCCAGATTTGGATTTGAATAATTAACAGTTATGAAATGAGTATATTTAAGACGTGCAATATGATTGGCTAGAAAGGTGTAAGAAGTTGTTTATACTTCACCATAACAACGCTATTTGACTGTTTACTGAGCACGAGCGTCATCTAGCGCCTCCACCCGATTTGGCTCTTATTGATCCTGTCTCTTAACAATGAATTTTAACGGGCGGGTACCGTGTCCTTAATTTTTGTTGATTACCTTTAGATTTTCAGTACTTATTTTTCTTTTGAGTTATCAAACCGTTCGCGCGACGATTACTCTGTTATTATTTTCGTCTATTATTTAACGAGGTAAGTGTTGTATTACAACTAACTTGCGCTGGAAAAAAGGGAACGTAAAGAGAAATGAATATGATATCTGTACGACCGTTGATGATTGTAAAATTGATTTATTTAGATCTGGCTTTTTTTTCCTTTAAATTAAATTAGATAAATTATATGAATGCTAATATATATATATATTTTGCAGGTGCCAGTGTTTCTTGATTATACTCTACTTTTACATCATGTCTACGTTATTAATAGCGGAGGATTTCGGAGAGTCCCCTGTGCACGAGAGCTATAAGGAACTGCAGCGATTCAAAAACGAACGAATGGTCTCCAGTGAAAGTGACGCATACAACAAGCGCAAGCGACTCAAAGAATTGCTCCTGGGATCCCTTTCTTTAACGCTGCTCGCGAATAATTTCATACAATTCGCCGTTTTGACGCCGGTAACGAATGGGAACGCCAAACTAACGCCGGAAGCCACCATATTTTACATCGCGCGCGATATCGCCATGCTAATGGCCAGCCCCTTCTTGGGATATTTGGTGGATCGCGTCGGCTGCGAAATTCCAATGTTAACCGGTTCGGTAATAATGTTTCTGTCGACGGCTATGCTAGCTTGCGACGGTAGGCCGGTGGTGTTTTTATTCGCGCGGGTATTTCACGGTTTAGCTTCTGCGTGTATCGAAACATCCGCCTTAGCGACGATAGCTAACATTTTTTCGACCACGATCGGGCGAACGAAAGCTTTCGGCGTCGCATTGGAAATAGCAAGTTTAGGATTATATTCGGACTTGTCGAGTTTAATAGATTTTCTTCTGGCGCATTTGCATCGGCAATTATTCTTGATATTAGCTTTCTTTCCGTTCGCCAACGGCCTCATCCTATTCTTATTAGCTAGCGGATTGAAAAGGGAGCAAGCCAAACAGTTTCAAGTCACCAAGCCAGCTCCAGTTTCCATTTGGAGCCTGATTACGGACTCCTACGTGTTAGTTTGTGTCGGGGCACTGTTAATATCTACTATACCATTGGTATTCTTACAAAGAACGGTGAATTATTGGGGTAAGAGCGATGTTACCCCCTTGGAAACCGTAATGACGGACACCGCGTGGTTTCTTTTATTCTCTCACCTCCTAGGAATTACTTTCGCCATCCTAATCACTACCAGATACTCCAGCTTTAGGTGGTTACTTATCTTGGGCGGCTTAATAGCGGAGGGACTCTGTTGTTTCACGGTACCGTTTATAGGTACCTATGAAATAATGGAGTTATCAGTCTGCGGGATCGCCTTCGCTGTGGGAACGATTCGAGCCGCCGTTCTACCGTCGTTGGCGTGTGTTATGGAAATCCATCACGTTCCAATTTATGGTAGCGTGTATGCCATCGCCAACATGTTTCTTTCGATGGGGAATGTTATATCGCCCCTAGTAGCTTACCTAAACGTGGCCAGTGTCGGTTTCGTAACCCTCATTGCCGCTGTGGGATTTTCTTGCGTTCTCTACGCCCCCACGTTGTTCCATTTAAGACGTGTTTAATAAATACAAATTTGCTGCGCGTTTTGGCATCCGCTATGCAATAGAATCATGTAACAACTGTAATCTCAATACGTTGGAATAAAACTATTTAAATACTTACCAATTAAATTTAATATAAGCATAAAATGTAGTAAGTACTGTAATGATTTATGCTTGCCTTTCATATAATAATGTAACAACGGGAAGCCAACATAATGTTTATTTGTGTTATTGTGTTGTTAAATAAATCTTTTTTTAAAACAAATTTAAAATACTTGCAGATTACGGTGACTTCTGTGCCATCTATAAATGATACGCCATACTCAACAACTCCAATTACAGTTGTCTACGATTCCATATTTAGAAATCTCTACTTTACCCGACTATTAAAGATATCTAAATTCTCAAAGTATAAATTGGTATAAACAGAGACATACTTATAAACGCCTACAAAAACTTTTTTTTTTGCAGCGTGTACATACATAACTAGTGAAATATGGAAAATAAACGCAAATTAGGGGAAATATCTAATGACGGGTTAAAGAAAGCCAAACATGAAGTTTGTCCACATGGAGAGAAATGTTACAGGAGGAATCCGCACCATTTCAAGGAATATGATCATCCGCATTTAAGTGATTTTATAAGCCGGGGTGTAAACTTCGTGCTACCTGAAGGATTTCCACAGACTTTGGAAATAGTCAATGAACAAATCAGCATAGTAAAATCATTGAAGCAAATAGAAATAACTAATGGTAATCATGTCAATGATATTATGAAAACGGGGAATTTGCAAAAGACTACAACATCTACGAGTAGTCAATTTAATAAAAAGATTGAGAAATCCACCAATTTTAGGCCAGGCTCTTCTTCTAACAATGTATGTGTTAGTAACAGTATGCAGTCCAGGTTAGAAAAAGCATCGCCCTACTATTTATTTTTTACTAAAGTGCCGAAGGCTAAAGAAACTATACAGGCCCAGCATACAATCACGTTTACTGATTTGCTTTGTCCCAGTTTAGGAGAACTAGAATGCTCCCTGCAATTAAATTTCATGATAGACATCATGTGGTTAATGGAGCAATATCAGGCTAGAGGTGAAAATAAGAAACCACTAACAATTTTGTATGGTTACACCTTCCCTGATATGGAAAAATATATGACCAAGTTTTTACCTAACGTTACTTACAGCCTTGTGAGAATGAAAGATCCCTTTGGAACTCATCATTCGAAGGTAGGATTGTACGCGTATAAAGATGGATCGCTTAGAGTTGTCGTGTCCACGGCCAATTTGTATTACGAAGATTGGAATCATTACAATCAGGCATTGTGGGTGAGCCCCACCTGTAAACCTCTAGGTAAAGATTGTTCTCCTCAAGACGGTGATAGTTCGACAAAGTTTAAAGCATCTTTAATTAAATATTTGGAGTCTTATAATAGTTCTTGTTTAAACGAGTGGATAGTTCGTATTAAGACCATCGATTTCAGTCATATCCAGGTGTTTTTAATCTCATCAACACCAGGCAAACATTATCCAACAAGTGACGGTTCACACGTCCATAGAGTTACTGATATTTTATCAAAGCATTGCACGCTTCCTAAAAAAACTACACCGGAAAGTGAAGGTCCCCTGGCATGGGGAATTAACGCTCAAGCATCAACTATAGGCTCCCTCGGGAAGACACCTGCTGAGTGGTTACGCAGCGTTTTACTAAGAACACTCGCAACTCACAAACAGGGGCAACCGACCGGTAACTCACATACTACCTTGAATGTTATCTATCCAACAGTAGATAACGTTATGAATAGTTACTTTGGAGCGGAAGGTGGCGGTTGCCTACCATACGCTAAGAACATACACGTAAAACAGACGTGGTTGAAAGATTACTTGCATCAGTGGGTTGCCGATTCGACACATAGATCTCGTGTCATGCCTCACGTCAAGACATATTGTCGGATTTCTCCATGTATGTCAAAATTAGCTTGGTTCTTGTTGACTAGCGCAAATATTTCGAAGGCGGCTTGGGGCGGAAACATTCAGAAGGACAAAGCGGTGTACGTCCGTTCGTACGAAGTCGGCGTGATGTTTGTGCCCAGTTTATTCGGTGAAGAGTACTTTTCGATTAGTAAGGATGAGTTGTCGGGGGACAATAAGTGTCCATTCCCCTTTATGTATGATCTGCCTTTAACACCATATAAGTCTGGCGATTATCCATGGTGTAATTGAAGCATCCTGTCTTTTTAAACATGATGTATAATTTGTTCTTATTTATAATAAAACTATTTTTTTTAATGGTTCACATATTACTAATTTTTATTATTATTGCGACTAATGAAGTCATTTAAGTTAGCACATTAATTGCCTTTTGAGTGCCGATTGAGATAATCAAAATAGAAACGCGCTGTTTCTGTATTATGATGAGTTATAAGGGTCGATAATGCAATGAGAAGTAAATGTGCCAAATATATGTATTAAATTATCTTTGGCGTCGCTTGATAAGACCAATCGAGTAGTTAACAATTGTATAATTTTAAAACAATATGTAATATTTAAAGAAATAATGCACAGCCGGGTAAACTTGAACATAAGATAATTAAAAATACTGGGGTTGTAATAAGTACCGTATGATCGCTATATATACATATATATATCCAAACGTTATTACAATTATATATAACACCTAGTGCAATTTAAAACAATTGGGGTTGAGGGCTCTACGGCTAGGCAGTTGATGGTATAAAGTTCATTCGTTCTATTAAAATCGACGCGCTTCGACGATTTTTTTCCCAACTCAAACTGTCATTAAAGAAAGTGCAAAAATACTTTAATTTCCAAATATAAATACATATATGATAGAAAATAAAGAATTATAAAGTCTTAATTTCACTTGAAACTATTTTTCGTGATAAATGCTCTCTTACTACAATGCAGCGAAATATCCCCAGTGCAATCTAAACTGGCATTAGAATCGATAGTTAAATCGGGTTCGCACAGTTTCTTATTTATAAAACTCTGATTCACCTTCGGGCTACCACTGCCACCAATATGCCCCTCGTGTCTAATAATATTCGGTTTCTGTGGTATTAGGGACTCGATATTCTTTGGCAGTTTAAAATTGTCGAGTTCCCTGACTATCGTTCGTTTGGCTGGCTTGTAAATAACTTCGGGAAACACCAAACTATTCTCTTTGTTAGTTTTCTCGATCTGCCTTTGCGGCACTTGGTTCTTATTGCAACTCAACTGCTTCGACGGTGTAACTTTCTTATACAGAGGTGTAACACCGGAGTTTTTTATATACAACGAAATAGGGCTTTCGATATAATTAAAACGTTTCTTAGAACTTCCCTGTCCTGATAATGGATTGGATGGCATATACTTGCGATTTGTCGGCGTTAAGACTGGTTTGTATGTCGGCGTTAAGACTGGTTTGGATGTTGGTTTGCTGCTGTGAAACATTGGAGCGATGGGAATTTTCGTTTTCTTCCTTAACGAAGGTTTGTTAAGTGTGCCCACATCTTTATCACCTTTAAAATTGTAGCTCGGTGTTGTTTCCGGCACTGCAACATCCGTCTGTACCACAATTACCGGAATATCCAACAGAGGTTTTAACATTACATCTTCGTTGGTTTCGTTTAGGGGTTTATTACTAGCTGTACCGTCAAGATAACTTTTGTCTGTTTGCATTGTGTAATTTAAACCTTCATTCAATAATCTCTCCATTTCGGATAGAGTATCGTTGAAAACGTCTTCGTATTCCTTTGTCGGAGATTGTACTATTCCGATTTCCTCTGAAAGGTTTCAATAAAACAAAATTTCCACTTTTCGATCGATTTGATTAAATTTCTTTACCTGATAAAGTACTCCTTGCTTTTTCATCATCTTCCAGATTCATAGACGATGTTATCTTGAATCCTGTAAGACATATTAAATATAAAACAAAAGAGGAAACAACAATAGCAGAAAAACTCTTACCTGGCAAAACAAAAGATTTTCTTTCTTCATTTTTATACCGATCCCCATAAATTTCTGTATTCTCTTCTAAATGTATCGATGATTTAATTGGGTTTGTCTTACTATGAGTATTGTAAGAAGATTCCACAAGTTTTAATTCTTCTACAATAAAATACTCGTTTTTATTACTAAGCCAGGACTATGTAATATATGACATTGCAATATTCTCACCTAATTCAAACTTGTTGTCTTCATCATCTAAACTTTCATCAAACGTATTTTCGTCTATATTCGCAGGTGTAAGGGATCTATTCTCAATATCTACCAATTATAAAAGCAATTTAAAACCTACGAAATTGACAGAAAATTTAAATTACCTAAATGACAAACACTTTTATTAGTTATTTCCGTAATAATTTCATTATGGTCAACTCGATTCTCATCTTCATCCGATAATACTATCACAGCCTCATCATTCACAGCCATCGACTGCTTCGGTGTATTAGCCAGCGTTATGTCTGAGAGTCTTTCTTCTATTTCCTCCATAAAGGATGGATTGCAACTATAACATACAAGTCTTTGTAGTACAATCTTACCTTTACAAACAACGTTACGTGCGCGTTGATACTAACTTTACAGAATGTCTATGTCGAGGTTTTGACGGTTTATAAAACAACAAATCGTCAAAAATTTCTTGTTTAGTTACAGGGCCCCACGCGATTCCCTCTTCCCTGTCGTAAAAACTTTCCATTATTTCTCTATTAAATCGCAACTATAAATCGTGTCGAACAAGTCAACTGTCTTCAGTTCGAATATAAAGGAATTTAAATTTTCCGTTAAATTTAGTACAGCCAACTTATATAAAAATTAAATTCCAAACCGACAACTTGAAAGTATTAAATGTTTCAATATAACAATCAGGAAATTTTTTTAAAAAAACCTGGTTTTATATCAGCCATGTATATTCAAATAGGAAATTACATTAAATATAATAAAAGCAAAGATAATTTTATTTAAAATCAATTTATTTTCAATATTACACAGAAATATTTTACAATCAAAACTCACAATTTAAATCCCTAACAAGAATTACGTGCCAACAAAATAAATGTTATTAAAATGTTTGTCTTTTCTCATCCGATCATTCTCTTTTAAGATTTTTGTGTTAATATTCAAGAACATATTTTTGCCAAAATCCTCAGATAGTTTCGGTTCATAACTTAAATTTTCTTCATCAGATTCTTCGGGTTCACTCTTTACGACTGGATCCCCAAGTATGTTTTGATCGTCTAAGAAATTAACATTATACTGGTCGTCAACCTCACATTCCATTTTAATGTCTGTACAAACTAAATCTATTTCTTTAAATTCTGTTTCTTCCTCATCGGAAAAGTTTTCTTGCCTAGTGAATTGCCATTAGTAATAATTATAATAGCTTGAATGTAAATCTTACTTTATAAAAGGTAAATCATTTTCAATTTTCTTCTTGCTATGAAATATGGTAGGTACACATTTAGGCTTCAATTGTTTCCTGCCAGTATGTGTAGTTATTAAGCAGTTATCCTCAAAGTGGAAAGAACATAACTTCAACTTCAACGTATAATTATTTGGATGTACATCGAATCCGCACGCCATCAGCCATTGATCACATAATCTTTTATCTTTGGGAAACCTAAGAATAGAATGTGGAATACGATTGATGGGAATTAACAAATGTAAAAATCATCATTTCTTGGCATTCGTAATATAAACAACCACTTTTTCATAGCTTATCACTTTTCCAATACATCTGAATTTCAGTTTTCTTCTGGTACTTACGAAAAACAGCCGATCCCTTTTACACACTTTCTCTTACAGTACGAGCAACTAAAAACCATCTTAAAATACAAATATTTTGGAATTATTATACACAATACATTTTATGAAATAACTGTGGCATGTTAATTTATTTACAATCCTAACTATATTATCTCTCTTTGCAATTTTCCTAGAAAGTTGGTGGTGCCAGTAACAACGACATCTAATACAATTGTTATCAATGAAACACACACACAATACCAAAAGTGGGAACGTTTTCGTAATTGTGGCTGTGTTAGTTCACGTCTCATTTCATAGAGGCCCTCTTATTTATAAGTGGGAATCTTAAATTTATTGCTGAGATACTTTTATATACAGGGTGCGGCAGAACCGACTAAGCAGTTTCAAGAGATTCCTGCTCGGGCTATGGTGGGAGGAGGCAGTCGCACGTAGCGTCTGCTAATTCCGTTGGTGATGCCATTTCAGCAACCAACATGGTTTGGACCGGAGTACATCGGGGCTTTGCCGTGCAAACGTATTTTGAAAACAACAACCGGTCGGAGGAAACTGGTACCAGTATGGTGTGCCGTATCACAATTTGGAGTGATAGCCCCGTATTTCTTTGAGGAGGAAGGCGTGACCGTGAATTCCGCACGTTATGTTTTAATGTTGCAAGCTTTTTTGCAGCCTAGAATGGAAGAAATTGTTGAAGAAGGGGAATTGGGGGACTTGTGGCTCCAACATGTTTTGAGAGAAATGTTTCTAGGACGTCTAGTATCTTTAAGAGGTGACGTGGAGTGGCCTGCGCGGTCACCCGACCTGAGCACTTGTGACTTCGTCCTCGGAACCTAGCAGAGCTAAGGGAGCGGATTATGGAGGAAGGGAACGCTATACCCCGTGATGTGTGTGAAAGAGCTTTTCAAAACTTCAGAGATCGTCTACAACAGTGCATTGCTGCTGACGGGCGCCATCTTAAGGGCATTATTTTCAAAACTAAATAAAAATGAAATGGTATGGAACACTAACTTCGAAAATAAAATCATTTTTTCTCTATCAACACTGATTTCCTTTTTATAACTCCTCAAAACTTCTTAATTGGTTCTGCCGCACCCCGTATAATACTTGTTTTGAACTAAAACATGTCTGTGACTAAAACTCATTGAATTCAAAACACAAGTTTTCGTGCACGGTGATATCTAGAAGAAAATTAGTATTATATAATTTGATATAAAATGTAATTTTCAGAATTTTTATGTAATTGTAGAAATCTTTATTTATTTATTATTTGTTTCGTCGTTATTTGAATAAAACATTAATTCCTACGTAATTAAATGTAATGCTAAGCTTCAAAGAACAAAACATTTATTACCAAAAACAACAATTATTTTACAATTTACACATCACCAAGATAGTGCAAAACAATATATTAACCAACGTAATTTGTTTCTCAAACACTCACTTTAAGACTCAACAAGCGACAATTTTCTTTTGTATTTTGAAAACCATTTTCCGCACAAACAAACCACCGTCAATACTAATTTGTATGTCTTTATAACGACCATAATTTAAAACCCTCTAATACCTAACAAGCAACAATTTTTCATCTTGGAATTTTGGGCAACATTTTTCTCGCAAATACAACACAGTCAACATTATAGAAACGGTAACATGTATGGTTCTCGAAAGAAAACTCTCAAAATAAATATTTGCCTATGGAATTACCAAAATGCGGTCGTATAATTTAACAATTTAATAGTTTCACCCTTAGATCGTATATATTAATATATATGATCTAAGGTTTCACTTAACATCATATTTCATGGCCACGTGCAGCAATTATTTTGTCATGGAGGTAACCCTCTTTTATCGTTTGCCAGGCAACCTCTTAAACCTGCTTTCGCCTTGAGACGTTCGCACATATAGGCAACTAATTGTGATATGGGACCTAAATGCAAGACCACGTTGGACCGCCCCGATTATTAACACACTCCCATAGGTAAACGATAATATACAGGATGTTGCAATAAATTGAGTAATGTATTCAAAGTATATTTAAGCTAATATTTACTTTACACTGAAACGTGTGAGGATATTGAACATCCAAATCTGGCTCACATTCATCTTATTTCTGGTCTACATATACAAAAGTAAGATAAATGAAAAGGTAGCAACTCAATTTCATAAAATAAATGTGCAGTTTGATATTCGATATCTACAAGTACTTGAGAGTCAAGTTAATAAAGATAATAGGTCAAAGGGTAATATAACGCTACATAGATACTGTACACATATGTATGTTTTCCTTCAATTTTAAATGGTTACTAAGTCGTATGAATTTTCACAGATCATTTGAAAAGCTATCCTTATTCTATATACAATATGCCAGTGATCGTAGAACGTCTTACAGATGCCCATCAGTTAGGCGAGGGTCCACATTGGGATGAAAAAAGTCAAAGTTTATATTATGTTGATATTTTCGGACATACGATACACAGATATACACCATCCAAGAATGAGCATGCAAAGGCGCTAATTGGTAAACTATATTTCCTTATACATAAAATAAAGAAAATCTGTCTGTGTATATCATTTCTGTTCAAACCTTTTCAGGTGAAGATACTGTTTCCCTTATAATACCAGTAGATCAAGGTAACGATAAATATCTGGTCACCTATGGAAGACAAATAGCTACAATAACGTGGAATGGAGTTGATGATAAGGTAACAGATTTTAGAAAAGTAGCGGAAGTCGATGTCGAGGAGGGTTCTCGTGAAAACAGGTTGAACGATGGAAAATGTGACACTTCTGGAAGATTGTGGTGTGGTAATACAGAAGTGTTTTTAAATTTGGACTTGATGTGTAGTGATTTTTGTTTGTTTTTAAGGTACAATGGGTCCCGAGCCAGAGTTTGGACATATACAACCAAATAGGGGCTCTTTTTATAGTATGAACGCTAATGGCATTGTTAAGAAACATTTGCCATCAATTACTTGTTCGAATGGCCTAGCTTGGAGTGTTGACAATACCAAGTTATATTACATAGACTCTGGAAATTTAGAAATTCACCAATATGATTTCAATCTGGCTAGTGGGGAAATAAGTTTGTTTATTCTTATTTAATACATACGTACATAAAAAAATAAAAATACCCTTACCACCTCGATGAGTGAAGAACTCCTGGATACGTATTTCGGCAACTAAGTCGCCATCCTCCCTTTCCTTCGTATATTCTGCTTAGGATGGCAATTTAGTTGCCGAAATACGTATCCAGAAGTTCTTCACTCATCGAGGTGGTAAGGGTATTTTTATTTTTTTACTATTTTAAGCCACCATATCCTATTTTGTATTTTATAACATACGTACATGTTTGATATTTTAATATTATATGTTGTTTAGGTAATAAAAAGGTAGTGTTCTCATTGAAGGAAGCTGGTATTGAAGGTTTCGCAGACGGACAAACAATCGATGCAGGGGGAAATTTGTGGATTGCAATTTTCAACGGTTACAAGGTTATCAATATCGATCCAAGGCGATACAATGCACTCATCCAGACAGTGGAGATTCCCGCTAAACAAGTACAAATTTTACTTTTATAAATTACTTTTATAATTGTTATTGATGTTTAGGTAACCTCTGTTGCGTTTGGCGGACCAAATTTAGACGAATTATATGTTACTACGGCCAGTTTTACTGTTGACGGGGAAATGTTGTCTCGGCCAGCGCATGGAGCTCTGTATAAAGTTACAGGTTTGGGAGTAAAAGGCTGTGCCAGTGCTAGAGCTAAACTATCTTAGGATTTGCAATACTTGTTTTTGTAATCCTGCATATTATAAACATATTCCGCGCAATAAATTTTGCCATTAATTATTTGAATAATAAAATAATACAATTCCAAACTACTTATAACATAAAATCGGAGGGGGCGGCCTGTCACTGTTACCAGCCTTTCGGTACTCTAGGGCCGTAATGTGGCAAGCACTACGAGCCGACTTGTATTTAATATGTTAAATTAGCACTTATTCATTTTTCATTCAGTAGTTAATTTCATAGTTTAACTATTTCACTACTAAGATGCGTTATCTTTACTACAGTAGAAGGTAAGTGGGGTGGTTTATGGCGACCTGACGATTCGGATCCCTAAAATGGGGGATAACCCTTAAAAAGAAACAACTTTCCTTAGTAAAAATGTGGTGTTTCTCATTGTAATATACATAACATATTGCATCTCGGATAAAATACTTTATATTCTTCTTTGCAGTCCCCACTGTCTATTCGATGATACAAATATGGTATGTATCAATACTGATTCAAAAACTCCTCAAACAATTAAATATGTATACCAATTCGATTTTTAACAAATGCCAGTAACTGTAACTATTGAGGAAAACAACATAACAGCTACTGTTAAAAGAATGTAGATACTGCTGCAAAGATTGATTTATTAGAAGTATTTCTTTACTTGCATGTGGTTTCATCACATAGTTTTGTGTTTTTCATTTCAGACATTAAAAGTATAATTCTATTGTTTACAAAAACTCTGCCGATTATCCCAGCTGTGATTTGTGCAAGATTTACTATCAGATCTTTCTTTTATATACACGTATTACTGAGAACAGTTATCTTCAATTTTTGTGCAAGTTTTAAAGGAGTTCATTTCTCTAAGATCCTTTACCTCAGTTATATCTTCTTTAATTAAATAATTGTTGGGGACACGATTATCTCCCATTTAATGATTGCATGTTATGGAAACAAATTTCTGGGAAATATGAAAAGTAATGTAAACATTTCAATGAGTAAATTGCGAATAGGTTAGCTTATTACAAATAAAATTTCGAATAAAGTAAATAACCATTTTTATATTACCCGGTTGCCATTCGTTTAAGAAATTACGATGAAAATGGCGCCACCTATAAACTTTGAGGTTAGGAAATTTCACAATTACAGTTTCCTATACTTCGATAGATGTAGGATACTGTAATCGAGAAACAGGTGTCTATAATTAAGTTACCGACTTTGCCATGACGGGAGACACTTTTTGTTTAGCAAGGTTTGGGACTGATTAACCCTAGCTTGCGATCTGTTTCCTTTTTTAATTTAAATCTAACCTATACTGGGTTCTATGCTCGGTTTATTTTAGAAATACAATAAAAGGCGCTGAAATCACTGCCTGCATTAAACAAGAAATTTAATAAAATGGTAGCCTGAAATTTTACAATCAAATGTCAACATATTGATAACGATACTTCATTGACGCCCACAAGAACAAAATACCTGAAAATACCGGCAAATTTTCAACTTATCGTATTGCAATAGTCGACTTGACACCGACTATTTTGGAGACTGTCTAAAATATAATAAAATGGAGCACAAGCAAATAATAAATTGGTAAAGTCTCCGCATCACATTTATAGCTGCGTTCATTTATTTGTTCTTGAGTGGTTCTGGATTTGGAGCGGGGCAAATAAGTGCGGATCAAGAGTGAATAGTGTATTTTATATTCGAACGGTTGT
>JARFOC010000345.1:338449-385171 GCA_031763485.1 Osmoderma eremita | reverse complement strand
ATTAGCTCCGTTTGTAATAAACGAACGCCAAGATACAAATAGTTCTCGTAGAACGAATAAACGAACGCAGCTTATGTCACCCTCATATATTTTTTTCACGTTATTTAAATTTGTACATGTTAATGCTATCTGATAAGATATTGGGACACATTAACTATAAAAAATATATTTGATATTGTTCTTACCTTCCTAGATTTATTAGCACCAAGAATGCTTAAAATAATTTAGTAACTCAAAATTAAAAGCTGTTGCCCTGAAATGTATTTAATCAATGATATTAACCATATTATAAAATATATGTACATAAAAGAAGGTATATAAATATAGCAATCATAGCAATATTGAATTATATGCAAGTGACCCCTATATTAAATTTCACTTAAAATTATTTATATAAAAATATGCGGCCTATGTTAGAGCTTGTCAGAGAGGAAATGCTTTGGATTTTTGAATACCCGTGACCAGCAGAATGGTATATCATCATTCCTGTGACTTGATTAATGGTTTACCTTTCAAGAAACTATTCCATCGGTAATACCGTACATAAAGGAGTACACGGAATGATATATTGTTATGGGCTAATGTTACATTCTTATCATACTGGGAAAATTTTGCAAATAATAGAGGTACATATAAAAGAACTAAAGCGCAGAGAGTAAATTCAGTTTTGTGTTGAAATTATTAGATTAGAGTTGTGTGTGCAAGCAAAAAGATGAATACAATTATCCTTAATGTATCCTTAATATTTATGTTAGCTCTGATAGTCAGTGGATCAGGTAATATGTCTAATATACCTACTCTGATTTTCGTAGATATTACATTATATATACTCTTTCAATAGCGTTTGCTTATCTGTTATAAACGTTGGAATAATATGTGTTATACAATATATATAAAGGTACAATATAATGTTTGAACGATATTTTAGAACATCATATAAGTAAAAAACATGGACATCGATCCCAACAGCAACTGGCACCAGCAAAACGTACAGAATCAACAACTTGTCCACCTTGTGACTGTAATTTGGATGATATCCAGGAAGATACAGAAGAAGAAGTGTCTGAAGATGGAGACGATTCGGAAGATAGTACTAGGCAACCAGGGACTCTACCACAGGATGAACCGTTATTACTGAGTTACGTATACGATCATTTAGCAAGATTACAAAGCTAAAATTTAAACCTTTGTTTCATGTAGAACGTGGAAAGATAAATAAAAAACATCATGGAAAATCTGTTAAGAGACACCTCCATTAGGAAAGAGCATACTTCGTCATAATATGCTTTACAAGGATGTCAATATGGTACCTTCGATACGATACAATGTTGGAAAATAAAAATATGTTGATTATCACGACTTTTGTTTTCGTTTATGTTGTGCTTATTTGCTTGGAAACTATAAATTAAACTGATTCTTTTAATCATATTTATTAGGTTCATTAGTTTTGGCATACACATACATATTTTAAGGTTGACATTTCCATTTCACCACTGAGTTCCGCGGTTAATTTCTGAATCTAAAAAAAAAACACCCATATAATTTTGCGGCTACACCGTTTATTAAAATTATATTTTTGATTTACCTTGGCTAAGGTAAAGAATACGTGGGTCACGCATTTTTTCAAATTCCCTTTTCTAATGTGTGGATAACTGAAAAAGAAACAACTTTTCTTGATAAAATAGTCGTTTACCTTTTACATTATCAATAACGTATCTATTTAGATGATTTACAAATCAACAACTGTCAACAACCCATACACAAATCTGTCAAGTAGCGCCGATTTGTTACCACCATATCACAAATACTTCAATCACTTTTCTACGGCAAAAATCTGCTCCCTGAGTGGATGTAAGATTCTCGGTGCTGCGTTATAGCCGCGGCAAGTTGCAAATCGTAGAATCCAACATCCATTTGGCGTCATAGAACTTGGGTAAATCGAACAGAAAACAATTACTGCGCATGTACATGGCTTGGCTGCATAACGCTGTGGCCAAAACGAACGAACCTGTTGTATCGAAATTTATAGGTGGGTGCCATCTATGTGTCAGTAGGTATAGTTAGAAGAAAATTCCTTTATTATTGTTATTTAATGTAAATTACTGTATAGGCAGTGAGCGCCATCTATGGATCATGCTTGCAATTGATATGAAGCTATGACTCTTGCTCATAGATGACGCTGCAAGTATTGTTTAATAATACATTTTTACGCAGAACCCGAGATAGTAATAGTGTGGTAATAGTGGATCCGCAACTGAGAAACAACCACAAATCCAATATATATGTGATTTGCGGAAAAACCCCACCAACGGATGGAATAAGTAACCAGGGAGTATTGCAACTAATAACCAAAATATGGGAATAAGAGATAATGCCGAATGGATGGAAAACAGGGCTGATAGTTCAAAAATAGGAAGATTTCTGTCAATAGCCGACACGTACATTCAAAAGATGAAGTATATAAAATATATATTTTAAAAATACATAATAGTGCCAATATAAAAAGAAGGAAACATGAAGGAAACCGACGGAACAGCAAAACCTATAACGTTGGTGGGCACTGCAATTAAAATCTTGGGTAGGGTAGGTCTAGAATAGGGGCACCGCTTCGATTTTCAAAATTACTTCTTTAAAGTATAGATGCAAGAGAAACAACTTTTCTTAATAAAAAAAAAAAAAACGTCGCACAGGCACGAGAAAGCCACAATGTAATAAAATAGGTACAAAATTTAAGGTTATAGATATATATTATAATAACGGTATTTTATATTCTTTTCCAAGGCCATGTCAATTGCTATTTGATAATATTATATTATTTATTATATATTCATTTTTCAACGTTAAGAACCAATGAATGTGTTTATATCACAATATTCATAGACGTTATATGCGTTATATTTATCCTGTATAAGGTTACCAACCAATATCAATCATAGATATCAATACGTAAAGCGAATATAACGTCTATGGATATCGTAATATTGTTGTAATATAAACACATTCATTGGTTCTCAACGTTGAAAAATGAATATATAATAATGAATAAAGCCTACTTACGTATTCTTTACTTTTTCCGTATCCATAACCTCAAACTTTTGTACGTATTTTATTAAATTGTGGCTTTCTACTGCCTGCGAGACGTTGTTTCTCTTTTAGTTTTCTATACTTTAAAGAAGGAATTTTGAAAATCGAAGCGACGCCCCTATTCTAGATCCAAGAAGGAAAAGAATTATTGGAAATTACACGTTCGAGCGATCCGTTAGCTTAGAATACCTGGAAAAATTAATAGTGGCAGAAATAAGAAGAAACGTGACCGAGGTGATGTTAATACTAATGGGCTGCGCTTGCGATTAAAATGAAGCTATAACTCTGGGTGGTACGTATCAAATTATTTATTAATTCGTAATGACAATATATTTATCTTATATTTAAGTGCATATTAAATATTAATTTATGTCTATGTTAATATACATTCTATACAGTATATACAAAGATTGTTGTCGATAATATTACTAAATTTGTAAATTAGCACCATCGTGTTTTTCTTTCTGTGAAAATTCTTGTTTTAGACTTCTCGTACGAAAATATATATAAAAGTGATTATATGATATTTAAGCTACAGATAGTCGGAAATGAAGATTTTCTTTAAATCAGGTACGCTGCCACTAGGTTTGACATATGTGTTTGAAGTCAGGATATCGGCGGGGTTTGACAGAACTAAGCTGGTCCAAGTGGACTCGAACTTGCTATTGTTCCTATTATTATTATTGTATTTAGCAGTATCGTCCAGGTCGACGTAAGAATATGATCTTTGCGTCTTGTTTTCTCGATGGTCGAACTCGTTATCATCCAGGTAAGCCTTGAAATTCTCCAAGGATCTCTTCGAATTGGACCTGGTAATTCGAAAGTTTCTGTTCACGTCTAATTTGATCACTCTTGTGTTATCGAAATGTTCCATCGAGACTACTGTGATGTTGTCGTTACTGGTGGAAATTTTCGGTGTCACTTGTAACGGTTTAAATGTTTGTAACACGGGCATAGTTTTTCGCGAGGGCTCTAAAGTTTCTAGGTGGTCGTTTCTTGCTTGGTAAAAGTCAAAATCGCAGTTTGCTTCTGTCGTTATGGAATAGGAACTGCTACTGCTTTCCCCATCGTCCGAATTTCTATTCGAGATATTTGCATGGATACCGTCACTCAAATAGTCATCGTCAGAGTCGGAAATGGTATTCTTCTCGGTAATGCTCAGGAAATTATTCCGTTCGATTTCACCCAGACTGTCCTCGCTCTTGGACAACCTGAGTTTTTTATTTTGATTCATATTCAGCCCCAACCGATCGATATTGGTTTGGTGGCTTAAACTGACGCGTTTTTTAACAACCGCCAGCATGTGTGGGGTATTTTTCTGATCGCAAGTCGAACAAACGTAGCTCGATTGTTCCCGTCGATTTGTTATCTGGGGTGGGTGCGAGTTCATTTGCAGATCTTGCTGCTGTTTCAGATAGATGGCGTGCACACCCAAGTTGAGTAAATTATTGTTGTCCCCACAACTTTTGACAGCTGATTGAAAAATACAAATCCAACTTAAAGAATTAAAATAAAATGTTTTTTTTTTCATTAAAACTTACCACGATCTTTATGTCTACGATAATTGTGTATGATAGGAACCCGTCCATCAACGCTGGTGTATAAAGAACCGTTGGTAATAGGGAATCTTGGTTCGATACTGGTGATAGCGTGTTGGTAAATAGTTTTTTGCCTCTCGGATGGTTCTATTTCAATTTCTGGCGGAGAATGAGCACCAAACAGCCTGAATTTTCCATCCAAACCGACTAGATTAACAATGGGATTTAAAAGAACAAAAACAATAATAGTAATGATTTTTTTCTGTACCTTGTGGTAATTTATCGTTCAATTTTTTCCTATCAGAGCAATGATACACATTGGACACCCACTGACAGAACCTGCTGTCCACCAATCCCAAACTAAGAGGCACCAGGACATCTTGCAACAAGCCCAAACAGAGAGCAGCAGAGGCTACATTCCAGGGTGTTAATAACCAAGGGAAAAGGCACAAAATCTGAAATATCATTAATTTCACATTTAATACCATTAATATAAAAGATGAGTTGGCAACACGAATTGCTAATTTGGCGCCTTTTTCAATTTGACGACATTACAGTATAGAAGCATAGGAGTTAGACATTTACTTATGTCAAGCCATAGATATTTTACCGGTCGCGCGGTTATTTATTACTTGGAATATTGTGTTCTGTAGTGTGTGTGGTTGTATTTAAAATAAAGCGGGAGCTTATAGTACTAATAAAGAATAGGACAGAAAAACTGTATTGGAAACTATTTATAGTTGAAGACTACAGTTATTTTACAAAAACACTACATGATGTATCTATATGATAAATAGCATTATGTAAATTTGTAATCGTGACAACCTCTATACCTCATCAAATACCTTTAAGAGATGTAAATTACCGTTAATCGAGATTTTTTAATGTAATCCACGTCTTGTTGACCGAATTTTTGTTCCACAATCGGTTTTTCTATTTTTTTTTAAAGCCTAGCGAATGCTATAAAGTCGTTGCGTTCCTTCGATTCTATACACCTTTCCACCGGCGAAAATCGTGAAATATCAGTCGGTTTGCAACACGTTGACTTTTAGTGTTCCGTATAATCGCATCTATATTACGACCTGTAAAAGTAATAGTAACTAAGATAGGAGGAGGATATAAACGCATGCCCGCCTGCATCGTAATAATTATAAACGTAAAATATAACTGTATGCGGCGAAATGTATTTGTCATCATCTTTAGGGTCTTTAATACTTAATCGTTTCTTTTTGTTCAAGAGGTTGGTAGCAAAATACGTATTCCCTCTGTCAAAAAGCTAGATTGTTTCAAAATAATCATCGTAATGTATACCTTTGGTGTGGTAAATGTGACTGCTAGTTGTCGGGCAGATTTTTTAAGATTTTGGATATTCAGCTCTAAATAAAAGAAAATAGGCGGGTGAAAACGTGGAGGGTACGGTATAATAATTAGGTAATACAGGAATACATTTAATAAAAGTGTTGTTACAACTGCGCTTATTATTAAAGTGTAGAAGTCTAATGACTTCTACACTTTAATAATAATTTAAAAATTCAAATTTCCCGCAAAGCGTACGACGTGAAATTAGTAGTTGTTCTGCGGTGCGGAGGTATGTTATGTCTGATGTGTCATGTGTGTTACAATAAAGTTAAGTTTTGAACGTTTTTTTTTTGTCGGTAAGTGAATGGAACCCTGACGAGTACAAAAGAAAAAAACAAAACCAAGTGAATTGTTATTATTTGCAGCAATGTAAAGGATTTAATAAATACGTGAATTAAGTTATACATTAAAAAAAAAATCAGTTACGCTCATGATTTTATTTGTATGTGGTAATTGTATTATGTCGCTTTTAACGGTGGAAAGTAAAAGAATAGTTTTCAATCTACAAGACTGTTACCGCTTGCATAATAAATAATTAATTTACATTTATTATCTATTTTTTTTAAAATTTATTACAATGTAATACGTGAAAAAGGTATTTAATATCCGTTTATTTTGGAAGATCATGTGCGACTGTTACGACTAACATTTTAGTGGCGAATATCGGATGTCGCAACGACTAAAGGTATTAAAGGAAGTATTGTATGTATTTTGGTTAATGAGCATTCTTCCAAGAATCGAGCTTGAATTTGAATACCCGGCAATTTCCTTGCAATTTAATTTGACTTCAAGGTAAAATGAATGCGGCGCAGCGATTGTAAAAGCCAAACCCTCTTTACAGTCGCGCATTCTTTTTTTGCTTCAATTGTTTCATTTCACTTAGCGGTTGGCGATTGGATATATCATACAAATATATATGTATGTGCGCTCCCGCTTACAATAACATCCTTGTTTCCCAATTAATAAAATACATTTTTGTTACAAGTATATACGAAGATTATGGTAGTTTTTTTTTGTATTACGAAAATGCAAATTAAAGAAAACGAAATAGGGTGTAGAAATGTGATAAATAATTGACATATTAGGAACTAGTCAACAGTAATCTACATTACCAACATAGCACCCATCAATTTATAGGGAATTCATGTAGGATATATGGGATATGTAGTGTTACGATATATAGTTAATAAACGTTATTGTATATAAATAGTATCCAGTTTATGATATGCCCTAAAATATTACACAACACGTCTTTATTTTATCGTGGATGTGCGTAAGAGACCGTAAGCATTGAACGTTTTTCAATTTTACTGTTACTTTACCATAGGCGAACGCAATTAGTGTTCGTTGGATGGATATCTGCCTTATATCGGTTTTGTAAGTTATGTAAATACCAAAGCGACATCCGCATATCACTAATAGTACAACATTTAAATACATAAATTCCCCACGGTAACCGTATGTATTTTAGGAAATTTTTATAATAAAGTCTGCTTCAGCAATTACTTGGAAATTAATTTCTTGAACATTATAGGACATTCCCATATTAGGCGCCGTACCCTCTAGATTATACATTGTTTGAATATAGAAATCACATTTTATTTATCTGTAGTTTTGTGTATTGTAGTTCCATCAGTTAGCTCAGGTTAGTGATATCATCGCATTATCGGTCAAATAAGAGTATAAACAATTTATTGTGCTGTAGAATATAATGTACAAACAACATGCCTCATGGCGCTGTTAATTGCTAATTTAATGGTTTAAGGTCGTACAAATTAGCCTAGGCGTACATCATGTATGTAGGCATGTATATATTGAGGTATTGTTGTTGGGAAAAAAATACGAACATTCCGTTATTGTGTTGTTTATATTCGAGAGAATTTCAACTTGTGTATCTTACAGGGTAGGAGAAGAGGAACACGCGTTCGAGATGATTACTAATAAAGGTTATACTATACCGTGTGTTTCAAAAAGAATTACATTGAGTTAGTTGCCTATGAACCTCTTGTGTAAATAATATTTGATTAGATAGGTACCTTACTATATTATCTCCGAATAGGAACGTTGGTATATTACCATAAGGAACGGTTCTGTCGGCAAATGTTACAAATGTTAAAATGACAATTACTACAAGGTAAATACAAGACCTACTGAGATATAATTCTATTTGAGACACATCACTGTACTGCATCCTTAATCTTCGTTTTATGCATTAGCCGATATTTTGTAGTAGTCGATATTTTGAATTTAAACTTCCCGCCAGCTCATACACGATACAGAAGGTGAGTTCGAGTATTTGTGACAGAGTGAGAGTGGATTTTCTTGGAGTGGGAGTGGAGTGAGATAAGGAGTAGATAGAGTTTTTAATATAAACGAACGGTATAGAGTGTTATCTTTCAACCATCTATCTAACCTCAAAAATATTTAGTGATACAGGGCAGGGTAATACCGTAGTACCGATGTCTATGAATTTTGATAACAACCCGAGAATAAAAACTGACAACTCAAGTGAACTAATTGACAGTTATGTTTTATTTCAAAAATTATCTCATAAACGTCCCCTGGTGGCATATTTTCAACAAAGGTTTGACATTTAGGCCTACACTCCCATGTCACTCTACGTGCACCATCTCCAGTCGCGGAGTGCATGGAGCTTGCTCTGCTTACGCTACTCCATTATAAACGAACTCTCAAAAATTAACTCTATTCACTCCAAATTCAATAAACGAACGCCATAAACACTGGAAGAGTATATGGAGTAAAAGGATTTGAATAAACGAACTCAGCTAGAGAGGTAGATGCGAAAGTAATAGTGGATGAAGGGGGCTCGAAAATAAAGGTTACAGTTTTAATCAAAACTGTTTAAAAATAAGAAAAGACCATCAGACTACACTATCAAATAATAACAAACTGTAATTATGTAAGTGTGAAGATGTAGGTATACTACATACGTACCAATTTGGTTGGCAACTCGTTGGTAACTTGTGAAAGTGCAAGTTTAAGCAACTTTTATCGACTGCGATCGTATCAGAGCTAAACTGTTAATTAACTGTTTGGGTGTCGAGAAGGTGTTTCAATGTTTGATTACGTGATTTCAAACGCATGGACTATAATTACATACATCTAATTATAAGAATATACCGCATGTGTCGTTCTGTCGAAATGGTAATTGGTACGTATGAATCGATGTACAGGTTAGTTTTTATTCACCTGTCAGTCACTGGTACTAATGTCAGTCACAAATGTCAAAATGACATTATTATAAATAAATACATGCCAAGACATAGGTACTGAGATGTAATTCCTTTTGAGTCGATGTTTTTTTTATAATCTGTTAACAGTGAATGAAATGCATAATTCGATCGCGCCCTTTTTTATCACATACTTACTATAACCGGGATATGATTGAATAAGTAGCACACGGTCAATATAGGCAATATCGTTTCCAAACCAATGCCCTCGGCGTAATCTTCGCTTGTTTGTTTGCCCAAGCAGGGCCTCCGGCTATTAGTTGAGCTAACCGTAGTCGAAATATTCGATGTATCGCTCGTCCAATGTCCCCGGCCCGTCATCGCTCGCCCATTTTCGCCTTTCCCGGAGCCGAACCCCTCGAAGTACGTTCTTCCGGTCGAAGTGACGCTCAACTCGCTCAGATCGCTGTTCGACTTCTTCACGTAAGCGAACCCGTCCCTCTTGCACGCGTAAAAATTGCAACAGGTCAACGCGAAAGCCCCCAACGAGATGAAAGCGAGAAACGCGTGCAAAGTGATTATGAAAACGTTGTATTTCACGTCCATTTCGTGCGGCATGAATTTACACAAATTTAACGGGAAAGAGTCAAACGTTACGACGAATTCTTTATTTTTTTGTTTAGCTAGGATGGCCGCGACTCCCACGCAAGCACACAGGGTCGTCAAACAGAATAAATGATAAACAACGTGGGCGACAGTTAAGTAATTCTTTAAATTCTCCCTTTTCCGGTACAATTTGATCGAAAAGAGCGCGACGACTGCTAGAGTCGATAAGGTGCTCGCTTGGAACGTATGGATCGAATTGAAGATCCAAACGAACACCGTGCAGTATTCGAAACGTATCGAACTCTGATTTATCGTCTGCAAAATCGTATAAGAGATGATGGCCGAGTTGCGGAGAACGCTTTGGATTAAAACTGTCACTATGGCGATGTCGTAACATTTCCAATATCTTTTGTTTCGGTAAAAGATGACTATCGTCCACAGTAGAATGATGGTGACTATTGGTATAGCGACTATCGTGGCCAACTGCGGGCGAGAGTAATGTAACATTGCCTCGTCGGACCTATAACAGAAGAAAAAAAAACCACTGAGAAAACATTTTACAGGTTCCTTTTGATGAATTATTAATACGAAAGCGTTATGTCCGAACAGATTTTCAAACGTACATGTTTATTTACTGTAAATCACTATGTGCCGCTTATCTCGTAATAACTGTCATCTTGACATTTGTGACTGCCATTAGTATCGTTTGACAATGACAGGCAGTGATAAAGAAACTCATTTATATCCGCATTCCAACAGAGCGCATGTAATTATTTTTAAAACACCCATATAACAATGACCCTCCTACTCCAACGTTGAGAAAAATTTCATTGATTATCGTGCGAAAATTAGTAGCGTTGTAGCGTTTGCAGTAAAACGGTGTTCTGATATTTTATTGCTTTATTAACGTTTTTGTTACATTAATATGATAATTACACTGTGTTGTGTTCGTTCGTGCTGTGTTTATAACGTTTATAACTGCTTGTTGCATACTATACTTATAATCGTTACGAACCTGTACTTTTTCCTTAGGGGATCGACGTGTTGGCGCCAAATTCAAAATTTTCGCATTATCCTAAACATATTATTTATTAGTTTTTTGTTGTATGTAATACTAATTCATGACACATACCACGACGATAATGTCTGATATATCTTTAATAAAATGTAACCGATATAGGCAAATATTTAAACGTTTTTAAACTTAATGTTATACCAAGATAGTTATGTTTATGTACATATGTATGTATAGGTATCGATCAAAAACGATGTGTCAGACATGATGGTGTTAATACTACCATGACAACCGGCTTTATCATTACTATATGCGCATATAGGCGTAAGAGTTCGTTTTATATACGCCAAGTACAGGGTAACCTAATATTCGTCGACACACTATGATGTATCATCACAAGTTCAACAGTAGTTTTATATAGGAAGAATGAATTTTACTTTGTCACTCGCGGATTATCTCGAGAAAAGAAAACATAAGCCTACCTAGCTACACGCGCGCGCCCTGAATATCTAAAGTTTATTTATGCGGAATTTCTGTGTCAAATTTCCAAAACGTAAATAGAACAAGTATGGCGTCTGTACCTAGCAAGTAAATTAACAATTTAACATACCTACCTACAACGATATGATATCATATCAGTATAAATAAATATACACTCAAAGAAATACCGGTCCCACGGTTAATTTTTGATTATTATTATTGTGATATACCAGCTACATACTAACAAGCCATACATATACACACAGAGTATATCGTATACCGTTCGCATGGTCTTTGACCTCCAAAGGATCGAAACCAATCGAAACCGACAGGATTCGATAGACCTTCGATAATTGCTAATATAATAGCAGAACGTACTAGACTAGAATATAATAGAGGTATACCTAAATTATTGACTTTCCAAAGTGAATATTAACATAAGTACATATATCTATATTATAAAAGTACCTATGGACCCTAAAATAAGTGCTTCATACACACACATAGGTATAAGCGTAACTAATTTAAGCGAATTTTCTTTATATTACACATTTATATGGTAAATTTTATTAATTTGAGTTAGTTTCAACGTAGTAATAATAACCAATCGTTGGCATGCTTTCCTGTGTAGTTGGAAATTGCGTTTATTAGTAACTTCCCCTGAGTCCCTGAGGAATGCTTAAATAGTCGAGTTACAAAAGTAATTAATTGTGTTTTACGACAAATTTCACGATTTCACGTACCTACTACAAGACGTTTGCTTTCTTCTATGCTTACGATACGTCACGAGATATAACGATTAAAATCTGGTGATTAAAAATGGTATCTGTCAAATTGACAGTTATCTATATTAGGATCAAATGTATTTTGTATTTTAGAATCTAATCCTTATAACAGTTCCATTATATTTTCCTTTCAATAAGAAAACAGAAATCTGTGAATTTGCACTTATATTCTTTCTGTATTTACATTAATATGTGCATATTAATGATTTCAGTGCATATATCCAACAAATAACCAGTGAAAGTCGGAAAGAACTTTACGTATACGTAATGTCACGTTAACTGTTAATGACAATAACGTTATAATTAATTTCAAACAATATGTCTATTATGTTTGTTCTTTATAAATAACGTTCAGTTATTCGTTTGAAATTCTTGTTTTTAATACCAAAAAACAGCAACCGTGTGTTCAGTTCAGTTCGTCAAAGCTTTTGCTTTGTCCTATAAGTACAAGTGGCTTTCCAAAAAAGGAGAAGCCAGTCAACAAAGCAACATGCCCGCATACATACGTAAATACAGAAGACAAATGTGACTGTTTCTTAGCAAAAGAACGACATAACAACGGGAAAATAGTTTCGAAACGTCCTGGGTAGCGTTAACCTCGACCTTGTATTGTTTGAAGAGGAACAGAAACAAAAATGTTCCATAGTAACATCAGATATATACATATTTTCACAAATAAATACATACGCCATCTTTCTAATAACTATTACAACTATATTTTCCCGACTGGGTTTGGTACTTATACATTTTTTTTTATTTGTTTCTAATTTTCTCATACCTAAACAATTTTCAATCGTCTCAAGCAGTGGACCACTTCCGTTATTAGTTGCGGCGAAGTTGCGTAATATAATGATCTTCAACACTTCCTAATTCATAATACAATTCAAACAACATATTATACGTAATGCATTCATATTAAGCATTTGATTGCAGGTAAATACAGAATTATTACTATACGTTACCGGATATTTTACACTATAAACGCAGTAAATTAATAACAACGCCATACATAACAATAAGAATACTGTTGTTGCAACGTAATATGCACGTCGTTTTGTTAATAAATAAAAGACATTTAAATATTGACATTTTGAAAATGGCGCCTTCCGATTTTGTAAACGCCTCGGTAGGATCTATTAACGAACCGGAAATTAGTGTTTTGAAAAAGGCAGGAGTACATTATTAAAAAATTCAAATTTCCCGCTAACAATACGAAGTGACATGCATATACATCACTTATGGTTATAATAAAGTTAAGTTTTAAACGTTTTTCGTCGTTAATTGAAAGAACACTACCTACTACACGGTCTTCAAATTTATTTAGGATGTATCATTCAACAAGGAAAATCCATACAAAATCTATTCGCACCTACTTATTTTATACATGTATAACGAGGAAAGAACTTTCCCATTGTCAGTGTATTTATTGTACGTAAAATATGTGTGCGATACGAAATATTGCGTGCGTATTGTAACAACCATCAACTTATTTTTTTTTTTGCCAACTAGATACGAACAGAATCATAAATAGGTACCTGAGTACTAACAAAACACAAAAAAACATTACATTAGACGCCATGTAGAGGATTTCTATTCTAACCGGCTTCGTTAAGTATACGTATGTAAGTAAGACGAATATTATAAGCTGACATTAACTTAGTATGTAGCTACATACTTGGAGAGATACATAGCCTCGATTTCGTCGTGAAATTGTGCTTTACCGCGTTCCTTGCACATAATACATTCATGTACACAGTGATCAATCTCAACTGTCTGAGGTGGGAATCAAAGAGAACCCCAGATCGACTATAAATTATAGTTCATATTTACTTAAAGTCAAGAACGACTCAAAAATAATAATAACGGCAGCAAAGTAAATATCAGGTAGCATATAATCAATCTAGGGAACTTTTCGATACCAACATCAGGCAGTTGAGATTGATCACTGTGTATAGTATTGCGTATGATGGTATTACTATCTATGTAGGTACGCAATTTTGACGAAAGCAGGTCATAACTAACACAGAGTTTTTTTTGAATTTCGTTCACGTCAACCAACTTTTTGAAATTTAAGATTTAATCCTTTGCGCGGAAAAGCATTAATGTTTCTTCAATTTGAGATTGTTTTCGGAACTCTCTATTTACGTGCTCATTGTAGAAAGTGAATTTGTTTATTAGGCCGCAAATTAATTCAAACTTATCTTATTCGTGTTGTGTATATTTAGTAATACATATCTATAATAAATCGTCGGGTTTTGTGGTATTTTTAGAAAGCTAAGTAATAAATATGTAATACCTTTCCTCTATTATGTGTTTAATGAGTGTTGTGTAGTATAGTTTGAAGTTATAACTGTCAAAGCAAATTCGTTTTGAAAGAATTTAAAATATTTAAAATGCGAACGTTTGAATGTTTTTTTTCTCCGTCGTTGGCGCGTTTAAATGTCATTGTACCGAAGTTATTTACCCCAATAGTAAATTAGTAGCTAAAGAATTCGTACTCCTTTTTTTCAAGGCATTTTTGTGGCATTTTACAATGTTTTTCTATCTGTGTATAATCTAGTCAGTACCTTCTCATTCAACGAACCTCAATTATTTTGTGAAAGTATAACTCCGACATCATATAAAAACAACACGGCAAAAAGCATTTCCTGCACGGTTTTTCACCAAACCCACCATAAATACCAGTTTCTCTTACACATCTCATAGCCAGAGCCGATAAAAACTTACCCTTAACACTTGATAGATCCAAAATAATGCGTCCCCTTCATTACTGCCGCACGTGTTGGTAGTTGTGTTCCTCTTTATAATTACATGTTTCCGCAATTTGCAACATCCAAATTACACTGAACACTTAAATTATGAAAATTCCACAGTTACATACCGTCATTAAATCTTTGTCGTAACCGTCACCCGTAGCAGACTCGAAAAATCAAACAGAAATCGGTTACGACGAATTTCGCGCGGCGCGTTTGTTTGCCCGCGAAGGCTCGAATACTGTGGTACGATTGTATCGATGCGTCCCCCACAAGTTCTGCTTGTTTCTGTTCGTATCTGGGTCACTTTTCTGGTTTCTATAGTCGCAGAACGGAACTAGTAAAGCCGGACAATGTGCGATTCTCACGAACGATAGACAGAGATGGGAAAAAATGTCAGAACGGAACAGAAGATGTTTAAATCAATCTTAGCATTCGCTGTTTGGGTCCTACACCCATACGACGGTTACGAATCGTAGAAACAACGCCCGGGCGAGTCATAGCAATAATTGTAATTAGATTTTACCTTCATTTTTTTTTAATTATAACAACAACAGGTTATCGCATTTTGACGTAGTGATTGTCTTAAAAAATAATGATACACAACAGCTGAAGAATACTGAATAAAAGATAAATTATATTATTTATTGATGTCAATAGCGAATGATTTTAACTGCATTCTTCAATTTTATTAAGTAGTTCTTTACTATCATCACAGTTTCAGATTTTCGCCCCTACTTATATTGGTAGTGCCTGAAAAAGGAATTTAAATTTCTCAGTGTGGTAGGCCTGCCCAAAACAACTGTTTATGACGTTTTTGATGTTTGGATAAAAATGTAAACGTTTTAACAGTTTTTATTTCTAAAAACCATCTAAAACGTTTACAATGAATTGATAAGATCAACGGCCACATTTGTTTGATTTGCAAAATGTTATCAGAAGAATCGTTACGAAAATCGCTTGCAGCGTCTGCAATCCCCATAATCGTTATTTTCATTGTCGAATATTACTATTCGATATTACCATTTGGTGGATTATGGCTCGTTCTGTACGTGATATCTTTATTATTTGTAACGATTTGGTTGGGGTGGATAGGTGTACAACACGTGTTGAAACAAAATAAACCCTTTAGCTATGATATCGAGGAGAACATCTATTGTAAATATGCGTGCAAAGTCTATACATTTGTACTTAATTTACGAGCAAGTATTGACACAAATAACGTTGAAAATTGTAATAGTATTACCGCAGGTATTGAGCCTTTGTATGTGATTGAAGAATTTTCAACTTTTAATTACGTTAACCTCTCAGATGATTTGGTGAAAGAGCAAAGGAACATTGACGATCGGATAGCAGAATTTACGAAAGACGTTGAAAAATATTTTATATTGAGGTGGTATCCTAAAATCAGTAATGACGAGACCTTTCTAAGGGAAACACGAAATCTCCTAGACAATATTATGAGAAGATTCTTGCAGATCGTAGTCCAGATTGATAATAAGAGGTTAGTGCATGGAATTTTAATTATTCTTTTGAAACACGTTAAGGAATTTCGAAAAACCCTCAAACGCCAACAGAATAACTGTAAATCCATCGAAGATACATATAGGTTAGTGGTACTTACCATCCTAGTTAGTTTTTACTCGTTGGCGTTATTTGTAGGTACGCACACGTAGCTAGTAAAAATGACACAGCCTTTGAACATTTCATGTGTCAGATAACGACAAAAGTCTTCCGTCAATTCCTAAGTTGGGAACTGTACAATTCCGTACCGTGCAAATGTTTGGTGTCGATCCTAGCTCGGAAAGTAACCACGTACATTTTGGTGTACATATCTTCCCCTGGCACAATCAATTATAGGGCTGTGCAACTGTGTGCATCCAAAGAGAACAGAATTAGTTTCAATTCAATGTCTAAGTACGATGCGGTGAATTTGTGCGAAATTGATTTGATAATTCAAAAAAATACAATCGACGATTCTACGTCCGACACAACAGTTCCCTTAAAGGAAAATCACGTGAACAGCGACCGAAATACACCTAGTGCAACCCCGAAGAAAACGTGTGTGTTCGTAAAAGAATGTTCCGAAAAAGACAAATCCACCCCGAAAGAGAAAGTTGTAGAAGAATACGGAAGAGACGAAGTCGATGGGAAAGTAATAGAAGTATTATTTTTATATAATTTTTTTTTCTCAATATAATTTCAAATTAACTTATAGAAGCCCATAGAAGTAGCTGTCGGTACGACTGTTAGTGCTTCCGTCAAGATACATACGTCACAATCTGATCGAACTTGGAGAAATTCTAGCGATCTAGAGTGCATTTCGTTGGGTCAGGACTTGTTGGTGCTGCAAGAAATTAACGATCCCGATTTGCAGATTCAAGATTTAATCGATAAGAAACCGTGGAAAGATAATACAGGTATGTACTTTATTAAAGAAACAATTAATAATGTTTATCGGTGTAACACGTATATACATAGATACATAAAATATAATTACATACGTATATCGTGGGTTCAATGCATAGTGACCTGATTGGCTCCGTATCGTGTGTTTAATGCACAAAAGTTTTTTGTTAGATGTTGTAGTCTATCCGTGATCGGTTGCATCCCTGTTAATTAGTATAATCTAAAATTCGGAGGGGAGTTGTCCTGTTTTCCTGATTTTATTTTATATTTATTAATGTGGCGGATGACTTGTTGCAGTCTAGGAATAATGTGGCTGTGGTTTTTTTTTTATCGAGAATCGTGTCGTTTCAGTATTGTTAATAGATGAGTCGTCGAACATTTGTCTTTAAATTCAAGTTGAAAGTATTTTGTTTGACCTCCACCTGTTTTCGCTTCATTATAATTAATTCCAGATTCCTGTATAGAATTGACAATTGCGATGGGCCTATAGTTCTGTACTTTAGACTGATGGGTGTTTGGCTTTGGTAAAATTATTGTTATTCCACTTTTCCCCATTCTTCTGGAAAATAGTTTTTCGAAAACCAGTAGTCATATATGTATTTTGATAAATGGCAGTGTATGTTTATATCAATCCGATACTTGGCCAATCCTCGACCGGTATCTCTTCCACTTTTTATCTGTAAATATGTCTTATCCGTTTATTGCGTAGCTATTCCCATCCGTTTCTATCGTGTGACATTTTAGATTCTTTAGAGGTTGACGAAAAGCAGCACCCCATATGGAATATAAGTGAAAATATCGAAGAGGTACTAGAATCGAAAGAATTAACCATTCCCTCGCCGAACATTCCAAGTTTTATTAGTAATACCATCAGACCAATCGGTAAAATTTAGTCAACACATCGTTAATAACCGGCAAGCGTTAAACAACGTATTTTTAGGCAACGTAACAGCAAACACTTTACATAACATGAAAGAATTCCAACAAAGCACGGTCAATAACGTAGTCAAACCCGTTTCTCAAGCAACATCGAGTGCGATGCACAAAATAGGTGATTTACAGGTATAGCTCAGTTAATTCCTGTTTGTTTTTCGATTAGAAATGCGTTGATACGAAATAAAAATTATAGGATGAGGCAGCGGGTGTCGTAGAAGGGATTTTAGACTTCGGAATGGCCGGTATTAGAAAAGGTTTACGTCTAACGGGATTGCAAGACAATCTTTCTGATAAGAGCAAAATGGAATTTCCCAGAACATCAAAGCCCGTCGAAATATCACAGAATAAGACACACAAGTCGGCGAAATTGACTAAAATACCCCACCTAACCTCGGAAGATGCAAAAACTCTTCCGCCCGACGAAACCATATGGATCAATCCTCTAATAAGAGATTCCCCTAACTTCGATGGGGAAATCTTGCTGGAAAAATCACCAATCGTCACTAAAATTGTGCCGACAATATCTACTGAAGATACGGCGAGTCCCGACCCGGAATACGAGGATGTTACGGATTTAGCCACCACGACGGCTAAACTGAGATCGTTACTGCAGCAAAAGACATCGGAATCTAATTTAAATACACCGGCCGTTAGTCCTTTGTAAGTGCACACGACATCTAGCGATTTACATACGAAAGACTGTAAGATAGAATTCATTCTGCATTGTTTAGACCACCCGACGATGGCAACAAACCCTTTTCGACGTCTCTCGAATATCCCGGAAGATTCCGTCGCAACAGCATCTCGGAAGATGTGGAAGTGGACGGTGCCCTTCCTAGTTTGTACAAATTCTGCGCGAGAACTGCTACGGGTGTCTTTCAAAATACTCTCAACACGATTAAAACTGCTCTGCCAGGTAACGTTTCCGATCAAGAGCAACACAGACACGACGAGTCGTTTAATAGGGGATTCGATTCCGAGAATTGGATGTATGTCGCTTCGGATGTCGGGGTAAGTTTTACTGTTGTCGATTTATTATTATTGGACGATCAATTATTTCAGTCGGAGGATTTTTCGAGTCGTACGCAAAGATTATTGAACGAACGGAAGCCTTTTTGCACCGTCGATAACGCTTACGAGGCCGTCGAGTCTTTGGATGTATTGACGACTAAAGTTGACGGTGGTTGGAATACACCGACCACTGTTTACGAGGGTAATTGAATCATTATAACGATATATTTTTATCAAACTAACTAAATAATTCGTTACGCAGATGAATTAGACGATCTAGAAATGCACATTCCTTTCACGAAAACACTAGCAGACATTTTCTGCGAGCTCCTAGCAGAAACGAACACATTTCTAACGCAGGAATCTGTCATCAAGATCGTTTTGATACTGTTCGGAGAACTGAGCGAGGAGTACATCTGCGACAAAACCGATAGACTCGTCCGAAACATTAACACTTTGATAGGAAAATTGCCGAACGATGCGCAGAAAGAGACGCTCACTTTACCGTTGGATAAACTGGCCGATTTGTGCTCGGATGTGTTTCCCAGTAAATATATTATGCGATTACACCACGGTCGAGGACATCAAAAGGTTTATTTCCATTTTAGATTACGCGAAAAGGATTATTGGAGAAGATGTGATAATGTCCGCGTTGAAAATGTCTTTGATCTCGTTCCAAAGCCAGAAAATCAATCGGGATGTCGCCCTGCAACTCTTCGAGCTGTTCGCTTCTCTGTTAATCGAGGCCAGTAACAAGATGACTCCCGCTTACTCGGCCTGATAGTTCTTGGGGTAAGTCGAAATAGAATTTACATTGATACTGTTCTTCGTTAGATTCCTTTGTGTGCGAATAGGTTTATTTATTCTGTGATATATATACGAAACGAAGTATTTAAATGAGGTGTTTTCAATGTTAAAAGTTACGGCGACGAGAATATAAATAGAAAAGAATCTGGTTTCTTTTTTACTAGTGGGTTCGTAAGGAACACAAAATTTTATAATCAAAAAAGGGCTAACGGACTCACTTAAAATAATATTTGTGTACAAAATCCTATGTTGGGGGTAATCTTGAGGGTAACGATCAGAAGAAATTGTGTATCGACAGAAGTGAATTCTACAAAATGTTTTGAATCCCGAAGCCAACTGCTCCTTGCGAATATTAGCAGTTGTTTCTTAAATTTAGTAACGAATCAAAAAAAAAAAAAAAAGAAAAGTTTGGACATTACGAAGAGACCGTTCGTTTGCACTAAATATATTTATTACGGCTTTGTATCAGACTTAGACGCCAAGAAATCCCTTCTGAATATATATATTCTTTTATTTTAACACACAATGAAGTCCTAATAGTGAGTAAAATTAGGGAAGTGAGAGAGTGTGAAAAGGATGGAATAAAGGATTTTGTCAAAGGCTTTGTATTTTAACTAAAGGAAGAATATTATAAAATTGAAAAATTTCCTTAAATACCATGTTACCAAAGCTGTTTTTTCACTTTAAGTCGACCGTTTCCCCCTAATCAACGATAATTTTACTTTAATTATATTCTCGTCGACGTGCATATTATATCGACAAAGTTTTAACGTTTTTATTAATTATATTATAATCACTATTACACTTGAATGATCCACGACGATTGTCTATTCCTAAGACAATAGATTAGTAGGCAGGAAATAGGTAATTTTTATTTTTATATGTTACCCATCTCGATCGCATTTACACCAATGTCAAAATATTAACTGTCACCTGTCAAATTATGTCAAGTTTGTATTTGTATAATAAACAGAACCGATAAAGTGAAGTTATGTTGGGTTAGCGAACCTCGCAGCGTTGCCACATTAAAATCGGGATATCGCCAACAACTCGGGACAGTTCTCGTCGATCATTCTGTGGACAGTTGTTATTCTTCTCTGTTTATTTCCATTCATATTAGAATTGATCTTTAACAGTTAAGTAAAGATATATTTACAAACTATATTATATCAGAAATATAAAAGGGAATAATATAAATGTTATCATGTAATAATAATCGTAATAAGAAAATAAATCATATACGGTGGGCAATTACGATAGTTTGGAATTGAACGATGCCGCCAACGCTTTCCTAATTTCCCTTCCCAAGGCAGCCCCTAGGGGTGGGGGAACTGCGTTGCCCACTTGCCGATGCTTATCCAATATACTTCCGCTGAATTGGTAACGGTCCGGGAAACCTTGACTGCGCGCGCATTCCCTGACGCTAACCACTCGATGTTGGTCGGGGTGTAAGACTGAAGAGAGAAACATTCAAATTAAAATCAAAAGTAGCAAATGTATATTTCGAATCGATAAGGTGATAGGGGGAGCGCAAAAATGATGGATATTGGCCGCTGCATACATTCGTAACATATTTTGCGAGTATATTTGTTGGAACTATATTGAATTAATTAAATACATAAAATGTATATTGTAGTAATCGTAAAAAGAAATAAACATTCCATTAAAAAAAAATGTAAGTTGCGAATAATTCAGATTTTTTTGTTATAATAATGATGTGTCCTCTATCTGTCCATAACAACGTTGTCTCCTTCAAATTTTAAATATTCGCTTCGTGTCCGCCATATTTGCTTCTATTATTATTATTAAATTAGTACAAAGAGCAACATTTAACATATTGCATCAGAGTTGAACTACCTTGAAGCCAGAGATTACACTGTACATCAAAACTATAAAAACATAATATGTAAATTCTGCATTATTAATTTTTGGTTTCTTTTAGTAACATTAATTGAATCGTTTATTGTTGAAAGGGATCAAGCACCATTTTCTAGTGTTTCGAGTTATTGCAAGAATTTTGTTTTCCTTCTCTACCCGCGTCTGTTGTTGAAAGATGCAAACGCCGATGCGTTACATGGAAATAAATACTACACGGCCGGCCGCGAATAGTATAGAAAGGAGGTAAGCGACGTCGCTTGGCCCTTTTACCAACTTATGTAGAAACAAGGTCAACGTGGTTTCATTCATTTTACAGTGGTTAGGATGTGTATGGCTCTTGTCTCAATAAACAGACAAGATTTAAAAAAGTTGAACATATTTATCCCATTAGAGGCCATTCGTTTTTGCCGTGTGATAGGAATTTTGGCACTGTGAAAAAACATCTGAGGTATTTACGGCAGAATTTTTTCTGTGCATAAGTTCACCAACCTGATAATCACACTGATATCTTGGATTTCAAAAACTGGTGGACTAGATTTTATAAGAAGAATATTGTTTCTGTAGAGACAAACAAAAGAAGTCACGAAATGAAAAACAGAATTTTTCACCATCACAGTTTCATCACTTTAAGTGTGATGCCTTGAAATCCGGATACGTTGCTGCTTCGCCTTTTATTAATAGTCCTTTTAGTGCACACACTTTTCATTTAAAAATGCCTGTGACATTGCCATCATATAAGGCATATCAGAACAAGATGCCGATTATGGAAACAAAAATAAAGCATATCAAAAACTTATGATAAAATGTATTCCGGATAACCATAGGTCATTTTATGATGAGGTTGTTAACAACCGGCCAACCAAAAAATCCAAAACATAAACTGTATTCTTTTCATCTATTTTGAAATTATTTCCCCAAAAACACTTTAAAAGGAACTGTTTTAATAAGTTGTTGAAAGGGGCTAAGTAACATTTAAAAAAGCAAAAATAATTTATAAAAAAATTTGGACTTTCTTTTGCACTGATCTACCTTATTCTATAATATTCATTTAAGTTTGGGCAAGAGGACTAATTAAAAATAATACAATCTAAATCGGAATAGTTTTTTTGCGATTTTCTCAGAATTTACAAAATGTCGCTTGCCTCTTTTCAACAATAAACGATTCAATTATATTTAGTTGCGTTTTACTGCCATTGCATATTTTTTGGATGCAGCACCTTCGGCATGATCTTTTATTCCTTTTACACGATCGTCTGAATTTAGAATGGTTCCTTTATTTCAGCTGCGAGCTGCCATTATTATTATTATGGGAATTTCGGAAAGCATGTTAGATACATCGTTGTTTCACCTATTACTTTTGAACACTTTCTATGCCGCAATTACATTTTTATCGAAACTCTTTTTTGAAACATTGTGTAATCGTTGGATTGTAGCTTATACAGTTTTTTTTCTCCAAATGACTGAATATATAATTAAAGATATACTTTGTCCATGTTTACTACAGTTTAAAAAATGTTTAAACGAATGCTTCACAGCGAAAACCTAAAAGAATTTAAAGACCGTACGTATGGCCAACTGTATTATCGATTTGACATTTATTAAGAAAAGATATCCAAGATAGATCGTCTCTATAATTTATTAATTTTCAACAGAACGTTTGTTCTAAAACATAATTTAAAACTTCAGAGTTATATAGCGCCATCTTTTGACGAATAACGTCCGCCAAAGTAGAAATCTATATTTCATTTAAATCCATTACGATTATTTTGTTTATATTTGTTACGTTCCGCAAAGTACCTATAGAGAACCCCGGTTAAATTGAAATTGTCGTATTAGACGCGGAGTCGTTTGTTGAGTCGTCGTCTCACTGTATATTGGTGGACGATACGTACCTCTTCCCTGTTTCCCCATCGGTTCCGGATTCGTCACGGTCGTACTGAAGAAACCGTCCCATTCCAATCTGCCGTACAACCCCGACCAATGATTGTGTCTGTCGCCCGTGTGCGGCAAACACCACGGTATAATAGTGTTGAATTGTCGATCTGCCGGATCGCACCCGCCTTTACCCGTTGCGCACTGACACACGCCTCGTTTCACTTCGTTTTTATCCTGTTTCCTTGTCCTAAGCAACGTAAAAAAGAGATTGGTTTATTTCTAATACGACAGAGAACGAGGGAGAAGTTGAAATTTAAATCACCTGTAAGGATATTTCAATTTATTCGTGTATGTACCGTCGCTCAAACGCACCACCATGTTCGGAAGATCCCTCCAGTCGGAGCCGGGCGCCAGGGGTATGTGGGACATGCGCGCTTCGACCAGCGGAGCCATCTCTTTGCATACGTGGTCTCTGACTACGTTCGAGGAATCGACACCTCGCATCGAACGCTGGAAATGGGACATCGGTTCCGAATCGTAGGGCATCTCCTTACAGTTGCAACCGTTCTTGATGTCGGGAAGATCCGACATGGCATCCCTAACCGTTATCGTCCTGTACGGAGCTGATATGGTCAAACGGCAACCTTGAAAAATCAAATTGATTTCAATATATATATATATATAAGTAAATGAATTTAATTTGAAATTATATGGAGTCGGATAGTGAGGGAATGGTTGTACGCATAATAAATTACATTATGTCAATTGAGGCTCAATACGTGCGGTAAAAAAATTAATAATTGGCACATTAATACTCCAATACCTCAACACTTTGCGATTGAAATGCAGACTTTCTGGTGATGAATTGGTAGGTGTTACAACACTATCGTACCACTTACCATTATTGAAACGGTGTTCGGCTACTTGTACTGTCAATTGGCATCCACGCTTACTAAAAACATGTATCGGTTCGGGATAGTCCGGCAGAACATACCCCGGAGCGGCAGCCAATATTATCAACCGTCTCCTAGTTTGCGGTACACCATAATGACCCGCTTGCAATACACCAAAGGTGGCTTGATAACCCATGGCCAGCAAGCATCTCAGAGTTAACTTTAACACCATACTTTTTTTGAAAGTGACAAAATTCCTCACATTTTCCAATACGAAATACTTGGGGCTGGAAAGGAAATAATTTTGATCGACGATTGTTGTTTGGCTAGAGTTAAATTTTCAAAGATGTGCTGTTAATATATATATATATTGTGAACGGTGTTACCTTTCAGATCTTGGATAAGAAATTCAGAAATTAATTTTTTTATATACAAATCCATCGAATATAAACATCCGAAAGGCAAAACACTAGTCATTAATCAATCATCGGAGGTTCTTAATATTGAAAGAATGGACTTTGCTTTGTGAAATAAAGATCTGAGAAATATCAGATGGAAAAATTCCACTAGAAGAAATATTGAATTGTTAATCGGAACTTGCGTCGATAGTTTTGACGGTACTCGTGGATACTTCGAGTAGAAACCCGTGAAAAATTAAATCAAAGAGAATATGAATACTTTGATAAGAATCTAACACAAGTAATGCAACTTGAGAGCAAAAATAAAGGCAATCGGTTAAGTAATTCGGGAAAAAACAGGTTATTTCGTTAGAGTTATAAAATAATTCCAGATGACCTCAACGTATTGTTAAATATTTAGAAAACTTGCACGCGTAAAGAACAATTCTTAGTTATAAAATAGCATTTACTTAGCTTACCGGTAGTAATCGCAGTAACTCAAATACGACACGATCAGGGAATTTTTAAACAACGAGTATTGTCCGGCATTGAACCTATTCATTCCGGAAAATCCTTGGCACGGTGGCCCGCCGACTAGCAACTCCACATCTCCCTTCTTCGGTAGATTCCTCGAGGAGGAATTGTCATCGCCCTCGGCCATCACCAATTTTAGCAGCTCGTTGCAATCATCCGTATAAACTAGGCAGTGGGGATTGTTCAATTTAAAAGCGTTAGCAGCGGCGGGTTCCTTCTCCACGGCCCATTTCGTCGTGGCAATACCGGCTTGGTGCAGGCCCTCGGATAATCCCCCGCACCCGGCGAAAACATCCATACATCGTAGTGGTCGATCTAAATTTTCCCATATCGGTGCTGTTTCGTGGTGATGGTTTTCCTTGTTCGATTTACCTTTACCCTTTCCTGCATATATCAAAGTAGAAAAGAAGGAATAACAGATGTTTCTAGATTGGCCCATTTTAAAAGTTGAAATTACCTTTTCCTTTCTTGGGAATTCCAATTTTAGCCGCGTGTGCCGGCACCTCTATGTATTGCTGAGTCGTTACATCATAGCTTTGTGTAAAATAGAAACGATGTGGTCCCAACGATGTCCATTCTCGTACTGGCACGTCTAAACCTTCCCCGTAGGCAATGTAACATTTTCCAATGACCGAAGAGAACGGAACTAGCTTTTCTAGAGATAAAAATGTCACTTGATCAATTTTCACTGCCCCGGCGAAAGAGCTTTTGTAAACGATAAAAATGTTTACCTTCTTCGCTCCAATATAACAAGTTCAAATCCTGTTGGTAAGCTAAAAATACTCCTTTATGCGTATTTTCGGGGCGGTAGAATTTCCTAACTCTAATTTTCACTTCTTTCGATTGGGTGTCCTTAATTTCTTCGATCAAACCGATACAAAAGGGTTCCGGTGTATCTACATTCGATCCTTTCACACTATCGGATGTTTTACGATAATATTCCGGATATAATTCAGTGTCGACAACACCTGGCTCGCTCTATCGATAGAAGGTTTTAATTTCGGATATAAAAATAGTTTCTTTCGCAATGAAATACCTTGATGCACTCGAAAAACGGTTCAGTTTTAAAGTTGAACGTTTCAGGTGTTAAATACACTGCCGTTCCTATGAAATACTTTTCACCAAGGGACGTTATATGATCATCTACGATCGTTGGGACTTTTTCCCGCTTCTTCCTAGGTTTACGTCTAAATAAATACGGTTATTAATGAAACACGACGGTGGTTGCAGTAAAATACATACAAACAAGCGGCACACGGTGTAAAAGGTAGTTTTTCATCGGTTTTTTCCTCGACTATATCTTCGAAACGACCAAAGTCGCTCACGTAATGCTTGGAATAAAAGAAAGTTTGTCCGTCGTCCTCCATTACCCCTGGCAAGCTATCCAAACCGCCTTTTTCAAACCAATCATTTGGAATTGTACGTCTTTCAACCTATCAATCGCCAACAGAAGTACAAGATCTCTAACGCTGTAGTAGTTATTTAGCAACACTCACCTTCGCTTTTCGGACTATACTTCCCAAGGGACAATTTTCACAAATGTCGGCCTCAAATAGCTCTCTCGGATCAGCCGTTTCACCTAAAACAGTGTTGATGCCTCGACAGAAGATGTGAGCGTGAAACGTGGGGCCCCCAGGGTTCTGTTCCCACATATACCCGATTCTGGCTACGTGCAAGGGTTCGTTTGGTTTGGAAGAGTTCAACATGACATAATCGCCGGCTGTTATAGTAACGTCACCTGCAAAAATTAAACTTTGATCTTGTTATCGAAACCGGAACCGAAACTGTCGATAGATCTTACCTACTTTGGCAGCAGGATAGTATTTTCTGCCATTGTAATCGAGCAATACCTCACCGATCCACTCAACCTTATGCAAAATTCTCTTCGAGCAAGGTACTGGTGTTTCTTCCACGTTTCGAGTATTTTCCAATACGTTATTTTGTTCTTCGTTATCTTCATCATCCTCTGCATCTTCGATTGCCATATATGGACATCTGTGTTGGCCAAAGGTATGGCAAAAATAATTTTTTTTTAAATCCGTATTACCTACCGCCTCATTTTACAAGCTTGTTTACTTCTGCCGGTCCCTCCAAATTTAAGCATATCCCTACAGTGGGTACAAGCACCACAATCGGAATTCTGACAAGCTTCGCAAACCCCGCATCTCTTCCGTCGTGGTCCTTTGTCGTCCGATTTTGCAATTTGATCTGGAAAGAACGTTTCGAACACTTCACGCACCAAATTCGTAGTCGTCGCTTTGCTCCAATGTGTTAGTTTATGTTTTTTAATAGCCTGTTGTAAATGATATCCGTGATGATTTTAAAGCAATTTTAGCAAAAGTAAAACTTACACGTTTGTCGATTCTCGTCAACCGTTGTTTCTTTTGGAAATTAACACCGGCGATCTTTACTAGAGCCCTCATACAGGGGCTGGTAATAAGAGGTTCTTCGTTCTCACCCGCAGCTGCCGCATCGAAGCTTACGACCTGCAATTACGTTTGTTGTTAGTCACAATATGTGGTTTCTCTAAAAGTAGTTTTGCGCATTGTTACTTGATCGCAAACGAATTGACCATGCCTCAGCAATATTTCCTCTGTCAAGTCCTCTGTGGTTTCTAGCTTTTGCAATAAATCCTCATAAGTCGGGTTTTGCCAAGCCTCGTCTAATAAAAATTCAATGATCAATTTCGATAGTGAAATCTTCTGCTTAACGATCTTCATTAAAGGTTGATAATCGGGCGACGGTTGCATAAGGTAATATTCCCCGTAAGCAGTGGAAAAGCCCAAGATAGCCTTTTCACCCCCATCAAACCCGGAGACGTACCACTCGTTGATAGGACCCATGTCTTTTGTCGGTATTCCGTTTTCTGGCATCGGATTTTCATCGTAAATTGGTTTTACATATCCCGAGAAGTATAATAATTTATTCTGCTCAATTAAACCTGTATCGAAAGGGCATAAATGCCCATTCATGTCATAAACACTAAAATACGTTATCTAAAAAATATTATTTTATACCGATGCTCTAGAAGAAACGAACTGACAATATACCTTATTTGTTGGCCGCTCATCTTGCTTATCAATCTCCTCGTCTCCATTGAATAACACCAATTTCTCATCCGTCAAGGTAATAAACTCGTCAACTGCATTATTCGGGTGTCCGTTATATATCAACACTTCGTCAGTGTATTGTCGACATATATCACAACGCTCCTGTTTGATTTGCGGCGATTCGATTATTGTCTCTTCCTTTTGAGGAACGACAGCGTCAGAAAGACGCAATTTCTTTCGAACATTTTCTTCATCTCGTACCTCGATATCTAGATCTATGTTTACCATTCTAAGTTCTGTTCTTCAATCTTTCAGAGAAGATGATTCGTCAGGTAATATATCTGAGGAAATGATATTGTTGTATTTAAGTACTTACTTTGTCACAATTGTTAAGGGCACTTTAAAAAATTTAAAAATCTGTTTGAATAAAAAGAAAATGAAACCACATTCGACCAACTGAAATTGGCGGCAAATTGATTTGTAGGTTAAAATATCATATTTTTTAACGTATCGGTTTTACAGATCTCTTTTAGATAAGTTGAAGAAATCTGTAATATCGGCCTCCTTATATCGGACAGGAAATCTATAATACCGACAAGTTGGCATGCAGTTGATAAGTTGCATATAAGAGGGCGCTAAGATATGTATTTTCAATTTATCTTATTTTAAGGTAATTGGGATTAATTTATTATTATTATGTAATCATTTTTTATTTATTTTCTTATAATAGAATTATTTCGTAGTAAATCGGTACAAGTAAATAGTCAAAATTGTTTATTATAACTGTTTATTTTTCTATTTGTACGTACAATGTACAATTACGCTATCATAATTATATACAAATGAATTTTGTGAACAAAGTGTTATTTACAAGTGAATCTTTTAAAACATAATATAATCAACAATGAATTCGTCCTAAATTACTGGTTTTGTAGTAGGTATAATTATTTGAAACACATCACTGGTATACAATACTTTTATTTATAATGGTGCTCTTATATATATATATATATATATAATCTAAAGGTTTTTAATGGTGTAAAATGCATTTTATTTATATGACGAGATGTACAAAATTTGTAGTGCAGGTGTTATATTTTCAAATTAGATTAATACCATCCGTAAAACGGTTGATGTCCGTACGCTTTAGGTGTAGCACTGTAACCGTGTATTCCGGTGTTATGTAATCCGTTTTGACTGAACGATGATAGGCCTTGGGACAGTCCCTGTAGTCCTACGGGCTGACCGAGTTGCGTGAGGTTTCCAGAGACGATTTGAGGATCGGTTGGACTAGTATTTCGACTGAGGTGTGTGGGGGAAAGACCCCATTGTGTCGTGGTGGGATGTTGTTGATTGTGGTTCGTTTCGGAGTTGCACGGTGTCGTACCATCATTACTATTACTGTTGGCTGCAGACAAAACATAAGAAGAAACATTGATACATACGTTTTAGACTTGTTCAAAAGAACTTACCACTGTTCGGACCCAAAATGGTAACTATACTATTAGGTGTTGGCGGCAAATTTGGATTGTAGATGTTGGAATTGTGCAATCCCGGACTGGTTGGGCTTGTCACGTTATCATTATTGTCTTTATAGGTATTCTGACTCAAATTTTGTATACCAGACATCGCCAAAGAATTAATCGGGGAAGACGATGAGGCTTGTACGTTGTTAATCATCGTAGTAGACGACATACTTTGAGATATCGGCATTAGCGTCGACATATTGTTCGAGGGGTAAATAGGATGAGCCGGATAATGATGGTGGTGGGAATTGTGCGGGACGTTATGGGCGCCCAAGGACAGATTTGGCGAGGTGGAATGTCCGTGGTTATGCGGTGGTGGATACAAATCTGTCACTGCACAAAAGGAAACAAATTTACGTAAATTTAAAAATTCCCGCGCACCAATCTTTCGTTGCATTTAAATTTTTGATTACTAAGCACCGATCGATAAATGTCATGTTAGTGACGGTATAAGTTGTTTCGGTTGCTTAGTAACCAAATAAATACTTTTTAATACACCGTTTCCGTATACTTACTTTGAGAATTGGTAGATGTCGCCGGTGTTGTGTAGTTACCCTCGCTTATCGATCCGTAAGATCCCGACGGGGTACCACTATACGGACTGCCGACGACCCCCAAGGAACTGTAGGATGTCGACGAGGACGATATCTGTTTCCTTAATCGGGCACGTCTATTGCTGAACCAAACCTACGTGGAAATGTGGATTTAAATCTATACGCTTGTATGTAGCTTGGAGTGGATCATTGATTACTTGTATTCGGGCTTCCGTGAGCTTCGTCCTTTGAGCTAGTTCCTCTCTGGTGTAGATGTCCGGGTATTGGGTCCTCTCGAAGGCTTTTTCGAGTTCGTCCAATTGATGGGCGGTGAATGTTGTTCGTGAACGTCGTTGCTTACGTTTCAGCGGTATTCCCGGTTCGCTGTCGCAATCTGAGCCACCTTCGTTGTCCGTTGACTTGTCTGAAATTAAGAGAAAACTCTATAATTTCCAACGTTATGGGGAATAATGCAAAAATTAATGTATTCGTGCATATTTTTTCCGAAAAGTTGCTCGTTTTACTACAGTTACAACCATTTAATTTTTTAAAAAATAATTACACAGGATTTATCCTGTATAAATTATCAAAAAAAAAAAGAAGATTTCTGTCAATAGCCGGGCACGTACGTTCAAACGATGAAGTATATAAAAAATATATTAAAAAAAAAAATGAATATACCTCTGAGATCACCGACGTGCACTGATGAGGACTAAGTCAGTCCGAAACAGCTGTCTGTACGTGAGGAATGCCTGGAACTCAATCAGACGTGTTGCGTGATCTCAGAGGTATATTTTTATATTTTTTTAAATATATTTTTCATATAGGTACTAATAAATTATAATAAATATTTGAAACAACAGACGCATATGATATAAAAAAATTGAATCGTCTTGTAACGTCAGTGTTCAGAGCAAAATTGGGGAAGAAATTTTTGATAAATTTAAAAATGTTACAAATAATAGGGTTGGATTTAAGTTAGCAGGAAATACTTATTGAAACATTTGATATCGAATCAAGTTTCATTACAGAGCTTAAAAAATACTTGTATCACGCCAGCTGATATAGAAATCACTTGGTTGATAGTGTATGAAAGTTGTTTGTTGTTATCCATTTTATTTTGTTGCTATACTAACCGACTTTTCTATCTGTTAACAAAAGGGATTCAATTTATTGCTATGTCCAACATAATTCATATTGTTTCTTATTATACTTTTGGACATGTAACGAAATAAAACGCAGTATAACAGTAGCCCGCCCATATTTAAGCTTTCTTCCCCTATGAAAAAAAAAAGAAAAACTTTTAACACGTATGCCACTCATTTGTTATTCCAGCTCGAAACGCACACCACCAGGATATTTAAAACCATATACATCCTTTTAACTCCTCATCGGCGGCGTACGATCAAAGCTATCACCTTACCTCCTCGACTTAGCTCCAGCGCAAATTAAGTAACGAATCCCATGTCCTCTTAATCGAGTCGCGATGATATAACAAAATATTGTTGCTCGTATACGGATTGTTTCCTTTTTGAATAAGTAGGCTCTGATGTATTAGCTTAGTGAATATTAAAAATTCGATTATTTTCCGTTACAGCGTCCAATTAATTTAGGCGAAAGATCATCGTATATTGTTAGTATATCTATATCTTTGTTGCGTGATGTGAGAGCCGTGTTGAAAGTTTAATTGACGCGTAAATTCGTCGGCTTCTTAATTGAATGTAAATTTATGCTAATCTCCTAGCCACGGCTCTCGATTAGTTTTGGTTTGTTCACCGTGTTAATTGGTGAACAACAACTCCGGGGGTAGTAATTCTACGAATTTTCTCGCTTAGTTACGATCATTGTTAATATCGTATACGGCACAGTTCGAGCACGGTATAAACTGACGTTTATACCGTGCGAGCGACAAATCCCGAGGACCACGTGACACGTCAATTTAGTAATTTTTTGTTTAAAGATTGATTTTGTTAGTTTGCAGTATGGGTTGGTGTTTAAGCTAGAATAGGTTGGCAATCTTGTCGTTACGTGAGAGAAATTATGTTGGTAGGATTGTTCATATATTAATTAGTATTAAGAGGGAAAAGAAGCGGGAAAAGATACTATATAAGGGAAACAGATCTTTGCCGCCCTCTCATTTCTTTATGTCAAAGTAGACGAACACGTTGTCTCACGTAATTTAGAGCAAGTGCAAGTTATTCAACAAAGTATACATACTGTACGAATATATCAGTTCAATTACAATTACATATACAGTCCACTGAGTTTTATTTCAAAACGATCCACAACAGTTGGTAATAATAATGCCATTGGTATAATTTTGAGGTTAGTGTAGTCACAGTATGCACCATAATTGTGTTATATACTGTTGACCACGCCACCTGGTGACAAAAGATCAAGAAAGTAGTGGTTCAGAGACGAAAGAAAGGGACGGGGTGTACAATCGCGTTATATACAATCGCGTTGTATATTATATATATTGTAATACTTATGTGTTGTTATCTAAATATTATGCGATTCACATGCAGTTGGCGAATATACAGTTAAAATTAACGTAAGGGTTCGTCATTTAAGTCCTGCAACGTAACAATACTGTGGTATCACGGATTGAGCGATTGTATAGGTTTTACATTAATCGGGGGTACTAAGTCTAACGCTTTTTTTCCTTAAGAGGATGGCAACTTAGTTGCCGAAATACGTATCTAAAATCTTGCACTCATTGTGCGATCAATTGAATTTATAATTGGAGTTGGCTTTCTGTTTTGGCACAAAGTTTGTCTTAATTTTTGTATGTCACTGTATCACAAGCCGACAAATACCTAATAATTTTACGTTGTGTTGCTTTAAAATGCTTTATTAAAGGTGCTTGATTTTAATGAATGTCTTAACAATGAAACAACTTGTTTCAAGGAAAGTGAATGGTTTCTAAAATAATTTTCAGTAAGCAATGTTTTGTGTTTCCAATTGAACATTTTAGAGTCTTGTGACAGTTACTATAATTTGACAGTTATAAAAATGTGTGTTACCGACTAAGTTTAATATTCATAGCTTATACTCTAATTAGAAATTCAATCGATCACCGGGTATTAGTTGCGAAAAACTGAGGTTTGTGCGTAGCCGTAATATTACACCGTTTCTACAGTTTACCAAAGATTTTTGGTGGTTTAACTTCGCCTCCCCCCGGGGTTGTTTTGGGCGGCATGCGCTTTGAAGACGACAGGTGGTCCGTGTTCGACACACCGCAAACACGATACCGTTTCGGCGGGCAATCAACGCCGACTGCCGTACCGCTAAGAAGGGGCATCGCACGAACACGTAGGCTTCGGAAAAACTATTAAAACTAAGTTCGGGACGTCCGAGAAACAAAAGAACGCCGGCAAACTCGGTCATATTCGCGTTTGACACGTCGTAAATCTAATATGTCATAATCGTCGGTTCCTAACCTAAATGGATTCTGGATTTCGAGTTTTATTGTGTGTATTATAATATCCGTAACCTTCGAAAGTTGTGTATCGATTGCTCGTTGTTAATGATATGTTTGAATTACGGTTAATTTCAGAAAGGAAATATATATAATTCAAAATCTACATATAGAATTAGTTGCCTAGTTGATAGCTGTAGAATTACATTGCATTGACATTTGCAAATTAGAAATACTGAAATACAGTCAAGTCTTAGTTTAGAAGACAGCACTTACGTGGCGTTGTCACATCTTGTTGAGATACATGACTAAAATATAATAATAATACTTTATTTCCTACAGGCGAAAAAACCCAAGTACAGGAAACGTATAAATAAGGGATACACTATGCGAATACATGTAACAAATTTAGTGAAGTAAATAAGCCTCCAATATGCTACATGAGAACAGAAAAAAAAGATAAAGCAATTAACACCCTAAAGGTTATTGATAGCTGCAGCTATGAGCTGAAATTCACGTCACACATATCAGCGACTTTGTTATAAGTATTACACATCCTAAATAGAGGTGACTTAAATAATTAAAACGTTTGTTCTGCTTCTTGGACAATTAAACATACATCCATAGCGCGCCTCTAATCTAGGAACATTGAAATAAATTTTACCCAACCGCCACGGACAGTCAATATTATTATTTAACAAACCAAACAAAAACTTAACATATCACGCCTTTTATAGGAAGAAACAAATTCTAGCCTAGCTAACATAATATTATAATCAAGTCCCCTTTCAGGATAAAACCCATCAATTTTAGCATCAAAATAGCATGTGCTTTAAAAAGGAACGCCTTTGTACCGATTCAATGTTAGTCATATGAACTTGGTAGATTGGAGACCACACCAAGGACGCGTATCCCAGCTTTGACCATATATTAGTGTAATAAAGCAGTCTTAGGCAACTGATGTTAAAATCAAGGCAGTGTCTACAAATGAAACCATAACTCCGGTACGCACTCGCAATTGTAGTGTTCATATACTCGACAAAAGAAAGTTTGCTGTCGAAGGTAACTCCCAAGTCTTTAATTGTTTGAAGTTGTTGGAGATCTTCGCCATTTAACTCGTAGGTAAAAACTACGTAGTTGTATGACACCGTTTTACACTTCTTGATGTTCAGTTGCGAGTGGTTGTATGTACACCCATTCATTAACAGCTGATATATCTTTTTGCAGTTTAATGCAGTCTTCAATCGATCGTATTTCTCGAAATATCTTCAGATCATCAGCAGATATTAAGTGGTCGCTATTAATAGTGTTCGTGGTGTCATTTATAAACGGTAAGAACAAAACTGGACCGACGTTGCAATGGCAGTATTCAACAAATTGTTCTCTCCCAATTAAAGGCGATCTAAGCAGCCCTAACAAAGAAGGTGAAAACCCAATAGCCTGTAATTTCCAAAGTAGTACATAGTGGTCAATTTGGTCGACGCCTTTTGAAAATCAGTGTAAACTGTGTCCACTTGGCTCTGCCTGTCAATGGTTTCCGATACAAACTGAGTGAAGCAACCTAAATTCGTAACTGTAGAGCGTTTGGCCATAAATCCATGTTGAATGGGCGAAATAAAGATTTTAACTGCATTATAAATATGGTCGCATAGCATGGACTCGAAGATTTTTGCAAAGTTGCACATAATGGATATAGGCTTGTAGTTGCATATATCATCCGACCTTCCAGATTTTAGGACAGGACACACTCTAGCGGTTTTCCTGATTTTTAAAGTATTCACCGAATGCATTCATAATGTTCTGAGGGGTGTTAATTTCAACGTTGTTGAATTCTAGTATGGAAACGTTTACTGTTTATAAAGCGCCACAATTGCTTTGGACCTTGTGTTACCTAGTTCTGAACGTTTATAATATAATTATTATATAGTTTATTAGCAAGTGATTTATGAAAAGCAGTTTTAAATCTTTGGTAGGCTTTATGCGCCCTATTTTTTTCTTTGAAGCAGTTGGGTAAGCTCACTATTATCAAATATGATCACAATATAAAATGTGATGCGTTTATCGAACTTGCTTTCATTCTATACTGTTTAAAAGTAATTGCGAAAGCAGATCTTGCTATAATAATTTATTAAAATACAAGGCCCACCAGGGGAATCTGACGATTTTCAAAAGAACGGTACTCGATGAATTTTGAACAAAACTAAATATAAACACAATGACATTGTACGAATTTGTGGCTGCAATTTTCGCTTTTTTTCGGTAGGTTCAGTAAAAACAAACTTATAATAATCGGTATATTTTCTAAAAGTAATCGTGATCGGATGGCAACGCTTTGTATAATTGTAACATGTTGGTTTCGATGTGAGAACTGTCTGTTATGACAGTGTTTAATCTGGAATATGTTGGCAAACTTTCGCTGCATGAAAGAAATTACGTTGATACGAATGGTCAGATGTGCGAGGTATTAAGAGGGAAAAAGAAGCGGAAAAAAATGTTATACAAGGGAGACAGACCTTTACCGCCCTCTCATTTTTTTATGTCAAAGTAGACATACATGTCACACGTAATTAAAAGCAAGTGACAATTGAGCAAACAAATCTTAGAATCTAGCGTTCGTTTTGCTAACTTTCCATCGTTCTTTATATACATATATCTACATATGTAGGGCCCAGTCTGTTGTGAAATGAAACTTAGTGGACTGTATTTTTGTGTATTTAACTAATGTATGTATTAACAGTACTGATACATACATCAGTTAAATACAGTCCACCGAGTTTCATTTTACAACAGACTGGGCCCTACATATATGTATATGTATATAAAGAACGATGGAAAGTAAGCAAAACGAACGCCAGATTCTAACATTAAATAAATGCGAAAAATTAGTATCTATTACTAAAATAGCTTTGAATTGAATAGATCGACAATTGACAAACAGACAAATAAAAGAAAACCTTTGGAAATGTATGTCTATTAAATTTCGGTTTTAGTCAACAAATATACTTTGTGACATCCTTGAAATACAATTACTTTAAACTAACATTAGTGCTTTAAAAGAAATACAAAAAGAAAACATACTTTGGACACCAAAAAAATAAAAAGAACAGAATTTGGGACACCGACAATATAATACAATGCGAGTATCAATGACACATATCCTTCCATTCTCTTGTGTATACCCAGACGTAATTTCTGTATCGTTAGGTAACCAGCACTTTTTTTCTATATCATTACAGCATGCTAGCTATACCCAATGAAACAGAGGAACTACACTCGTTAAAATATATGACAACGTCACGCTCAAAGCTCCCTGTTTCACCTAAAGCTCCCCCTTGCTTCTTCGCATTTATCGTTATATACCGGTGAAGGTATACGTACCTAGACATCCGCCATTTTATACGGGGAATACAATACGTAGCGGCCATTTTAAATTACCGTCTTACATTAATCCCACAAGTCGCGAGCGGAACGTGAAAAAAAATTATCCACGGTTACCCAAATAGAAAGATAACGATTAAAGACGAAATGACAGTTATGGCATTTTCACAAGTGTTCGGATTAGCTGGGCTACTGTATCCTGTATATAAAGAGACCGAAATCTAGGTGGTCTATGCTACCTAACAATGAGTGTAAAGTGAGTATCCTGCGGTTATTTTTTTTTTAACGGAGTGACTCATTTGTTAAAAGAACTAAAATAGTAATAGTGTAGAAAATAACAATAAAATTGTTTTGGACGAACGTTATTTTTAAATTTCAATCTACAAGTAATTTAAATATTTTGTAAGAAGCTTATAAAAGTGTAGGTTTGTACATATAAAATTTTCATTATCCGCAATCATTAAAAGAATGAACCGAGCATATCAGATCTTGTCTAGGCTACCCGTCGAAAAATATCGCGATTAAACGTAATTCATTACCAGAGAGTTGGTGGTAATTTATCCTAGGAACTTTGTGACAGTATACAATAAAATAACAAAAGAGGAATTAAGGTTAATCGCTCCACGAAATAGATCCAACGTTTCTAATTTCGTTAATCAATCACACGATATGAACAGTAGAAACCATACACAATCTGATGTCAAATATTAGGTAGATCTACTTATTCTTGGTGCTGCTTATTCGATGTCACTGATGATGAAAGGGATTTTTGAATCAAATTTAGTGGTTTTTCTGTTAGCAATTGGTATCTAATAATATTTACAATTGCTTAAAGAACTGTCATTTTTGATATACTTCTAAACTAAAAGTTCGACATGTCAGATCCATCAAACACGATGTGATGTGACGTTGCATAAATTGAATGCACAATTAAAGTATGCCATGAATAACAACCATTTAGTTGGTAACACCTATTTTTATAACTGTCAATTATCACATCAAATTATAATAACTGTCACATTTGTTAGAGTATAAAATTTACAAATTGGAACACAAAATTTTGCTTACTGAAAGTTATCTTAAAAAGGATTCGTTTTCTTTGAAACTAGTTGTTTCATTATTAAGAGATTAATCGGAATCAGCACTTGATCAAAGCATTTTAAAACAACATAACCTAAAATTGTTGTTTGTCAGTTTGTGATGATACAGTGACAGTACTAGGTAATTAAGCAGTGTGATAAACTTTGTGGCGAAACACAAAGCCTAAAACTCTAATTACAAATTTAATTGAACGCACGGTAGGTACTTCCGGTCATATTTTAATGAAATTAGATACGAAAATATCTATAAAGGATGGATTTGGTTTCCTAGAATATTCGAACAGTTTCTGACCATCTCATTGTTATATCTTGAAAGTAATTTATAAAATATGAAAATTTGTGGTGTTAAAGAAAGAAAAGGATGACAGGTGTTTCTATACAATAAAGATGTGAATTAGGTACGTATAGATGTTGAAATTAATTATTATCATATATTCCTATACTTATATCCGACATTGTATCTGTACAGGTGGACAAGTCAGTACGAGAAACGTCGAAATACAATCGCGTCGTCATATTTAAGTAAGTTGCTATCTTTTTTTTTTCCTTTTTTTTCTGTTATCGAATTCGATGTCTGTAATATGGTTTCGGGAACAATACGAATTGCACGAAAGCGTTCTAGCGTTTTTAACGATTCTAGGAATCGTTAATTCGTGTCAATAAAAGTAGAATCTATAATAGCGAACTCTTTCTCCCCCCTATAGGAAAAAAAATGCTTTTCGAGCACGATTTACTTTTAACTATTCCGATTGAGCAACTGCGCGCTAAAGTTTCCTAATCGACCATTTAGTTTAGTATTCGAATCAAGTGGAGTAGTGAAAATCCGATTTTTCGAACGGTTTAATTCACCGCACTGTAAAAGAGCATTACTATACGCAAGAGCGACAACAATCTGTATCTATAGATACAAGGAGAGTAAACATAAAACAGATATTTTGAAGGATCTTTTTTGTCGTCTCCCTATTTGTTTATTTACGAATTTTTTGTCGCATCTATTGAGTCACCGAAAATGATTGGTTTGATTACCTACCGTTAGATTTGCGTTGCAACACGAAATATTCTCTAAAATACAAATTATTTATAACCGTTGATTGTTACGAATTTCGGTGCGAAAAATTTAAAATTTATTGCGTTATTGTTTAGTTAAAAAGTGGATAATAACAATAACATTGCGTAGAGGTATTAATTTATAAATTTGTCACTTGATAAAGTTAATGTTTTTGGGAATAATGCTGAATTTTGCTGTATAGCTATCTATACTTTATAATTATTTCTTATAGGTTAAAACTTTTCACACGTCACATGTCTTTATAATAAAAATCACTCACCATCACAATCGGCTCCTTTACCCCTCAGTAGTCGGGAAATCGCCGAAACACTAGGTGCTGTGCTCCTATCGCAAATTCCTTCCTTGACCAAGCGATCTCTGATCTCCCAGCTAAATATCGACGGATTTTCCCTCTTGTATTGCTCGATTCTGGTCTCTACTTCGGGCGTAGCGACCCTAGGCTTGGAACCGCCAATAACTCCGGGTCGAATAGACCCCGTTTCCTATCAAAATAGAAAGGAAAAATAAAGAAAAGAAAACTTATTTTAGGTGTATTATTTTAGGTCATTGCATTATCCCGGGCGAATTTCATATATGGAATTTTTGATATATAATCATCTTTTTTTACTATATTAACAAATATTGAGGTTGTTTTGAAGGATAGAATGACTTAAAATTAGGAAAATTGGAATTTATTCCAGAGACTTCAACAGCCGATCAAGCGACGAACCCTTCAATATACTCTACCGGTTATAATTCTTTGCCCGTACGATGCGAGACGTACAAATAAAGTAAATAGATAGATACTAAGTGAAAGGGTACATTATTTATATTCTTTTCATAAATTGATTGATAAATTATATTTGTTTTAAGTACAATACGCAAAGTAACTCATTATATGCAATCTAGCCATAAATATATACCTTGATAAATAATTATGATCGGTCTTAATTCAAAATGTATCAATTTATTATTTTTGAAAACGATAAATTCATTGAAAACTATATAATTCGTACTAACCTGATATCGGTTCAAAATTTTACTGACGCATCCGTGGGAAACCCTCAATTGTCTCGAAATGACACACGGTCTGACACCAGCGGCTGCCATCTCTACGATTTTCAGACGTATGTGATTCGGTAAAGGCCTACCGTTAATGAAGACACCTCCCAATTGATTCACCCTTCCTTGGCCTGGTGATGAAAGAAATACACCATTCAAAGAACAAAGAATAAACAGAGGACTGTTTTATAGAGTCTCCTAATTGTTCTGGACGTATGTGTTCAAGTGACAGATATCGTATACAAGCAATAAGAATTGATACAATATAAACAGTAGCGATGCCAATTAAAAACAAATTTATTATCTGATGTAAACATTCAGCGTCATCAGCTTCGATTCAGTGACGCGTGTAATTATCAGCAAATGTACGAATTATAGTTGGCAGTGAAAGTAACCTGGAATAATAAATAATATAATTTCGCTTCAAATCCGATGGCTATAGATAGGTACGTATTATAGATGGAAAAATAAAATAGCGTAAAGTATCCCCATAAAAATCGTCATATTTAAATATCCAGCAGTCGAGTTTAATTTGAGGTTAGGAATCGTAATTATCGGACATTTTATAACGGGAACTTTGAAGTTAATTAACCGGGAAGTTTATATCTATAATACAACTCGAAAGTAATAAGTGTCTATACATAATAATACAAGGTGCGTTCGTATGGAAGAGGGTTTCTTTCAATGGTGTAGCGATCCATCATGCTAATATCTATAAGGAGATATGAGTGACACCTTATAGTTTCTATATAGAATAAATGGTGTCTTAAAGTAAAAAACGAGCGTTTGTATTACTACCAAGTGTCCTTTAAATTATCCAGACTGTTTTGTTTACGATAACACATTGTCTTGTATATTGTATAAGGTAGGGAAATATCACGTGCAAAGGAAAACCAATGAATTTGTGCGCATCTAACTTCATCGTGTTCGTGTGGCAAATTTGACAGATCAAGTAAATGACAGTTACATAAAGCAATCTCAAATAAAGATTATCCACCATTTTATAATATCAAGCTGAACAAATCCAAACAGTTGAAATTTAGAACTCTTGTTTTTGAACATAATTTGTTTGTTATTCCAATATACATATTTGATAATAACTGAGAAGGAGACCTTTGTCATTTATAATATTGCAACAGATAGTATACATATATATAGGAACATTTTGTGCAAAAACAATAAATTTATGTGTTCCTAAGTTTATTATCTTGACCTGTCAGATCAGCTATATGACGATTGATTAAAATTATCTCAAATAAAGGTTATACATATGACAACTTGAGTTTATACAAGTCGAAATATGGAAATTCTGATCAGTATAACTCGTTAATTGGCGTACATCTTAATAATAAGTGACAAGAAGAACTTACGTATTTGTAAATACCTGCCAAGCACCTTTAGGTGCTCTTACTATATCCACTATTGTTTCTTTTGAATTTGTGTTCACTTCCAGTTTATTTTGAATAAATTTCTAAACCGCTAGTCCCGTATATCGGTCATTTTATTTATTTCCTAGTTTTCTCTCCAACACGCAAAACTACGTACGCATACAGTAAGTAGTAGACTTTGAAACCGCACTCAATACAGAAATAAAACATTAAATCCGCATATTTATCAGAAGATTTCGAGCGTTTTGCTGTTGTCTTATTTGTTCGTTAGCAGTTGCAACTTTAGTGTGCCGGAAAGCACATTCTGATGACTTGTTATTTCTACGTAAGCAGGTACTTATATACAGGGTGTGGGGAAAATAACGTGTAACAAGACAATATCTCATCAAGTTATAATTATTACTTCTTCGGAAATGAAACATCCTGATGTGTTTGTATCAATATATTCATTGGATTCCTTGATTCAATATAAAAGGAAGTATGTACCAATAAGTTTCCGAAAGGTTTATTTGACTCTTTTTACCCAAAAAGGGTAAACACATTTATTGTCTTTGATTTTATTTATTGGTATCGTTGTGATGTTGCCTTAGTTTAAGGAACCAAAAGAAGACAGAGTATATCTTTATTATATAGGTAGACATGTATCTGTATAGCGAACGTGAAAATTATGGAAGAAAATTGATAATTTCTTTAGGAGGTTGATTTGATAAAACTGTTCGGACAGGTCAATTATTAATTTTAACTTGGCATATTTTAGGCATAACATATTTATATAAAATACAAATAATAACACATTTGCTCTTGTTTCTTACTTCCGATGTGATGAGGTCGAAAATTGATCAATTTTCTTAAATTTTGAAAACCTCAATAGAAATAGCTTTGTTCTATGTGTGGAGCAATCCGAGATCTTAGGTGAATAGTTTTTGCATTATACAGCAGACAGAAATTGTACAAAGTCTATAAAAACATTGCAACACGTGAAGCCCCTATACTGTTTGACGGTACAAAGAGAAATTAATCTTTAGTGATCGTCGTCTCACATTAACGATATTAAGGGGGGTAAACATACATGCACAAAGCTACACAAAAATATCATCAGAACAATTTATCCAGATTTGCGTTTCGTGAGCTCGTGTCTACTCAAAATGGTTGGGCATTTGTCTGAGAAACTATAATAACGATTGTCGTATCTAATCCTCATTAGAATCGAAATGTTAATGAAGTTGAGATGCGGCGACAAAAACAGATCTTAGCAACAGATGTGACGCTTTTCAATGCTAAATATCCAGACGACATTGACAATTCAATAATCCAGTGATGCGCATGTCGACAAAATTTGTAAAAAGCGGGCATGTACCAGAAGGTGCTCGTAGAGGCCGTCCTGGAGTCAATGAAAACGCAGTAGGATGTGCTATTAGGGACGCGAAACAATCCGCACATATTAACTTTAAGAAAAAAACTGATAATTTAAGTTTCAATCAAGTATTTGTATGCCAGTAGAAATTTGTTTCGCCATATTATAGCTTCGTCGTGTGGATGAAATATGAATATTACAGCTATGGTACAAGCTATGGTGGTCAGTTTTTTTTTCTAAAAGTTGTAACGGAGTTTCAACAAGTATCTCTAAAGTGCAATCGGAGACTTTACTTTTGCGAAAATATACTTGAAGTATTAGCACCATTACCAACCGGATTTGTTGAATAACTTTCTCTTCAGCGACGAAATCGACTTCTTCTTTACATGGAGACGTGCATACGCACAATTTAAGATACTGGACCGTAAGTAATCATCATTTGATGCAAGAGTGCCATACACAGGATCGGGTTATGTGCTACTGTTCTGCGGGCACCCGAATCAGGCACTTCATCTTTGGGAAGGTAATCACCTCCCCGGCTGATCCGAAGAATTCCTCATTGAGCAAGATTCTGAGCTACCTCGGGGGCCTCGACTTGTTTGATGAACTCTAGGATGGTATCCGCTCTACAATAGGACCTAGCGGGGCGAACCAGGTGAATGGCATCGCTACGTCAAGTTAAAGTAAAAGCCCCATACACAACGTCCACAACAATTGGTTGTATGGGTCGGTTTTATCAAAGGGCATATTTTGGAACTAGATTTCTTCGATGCGTCATTGAAATGAATAGTCAGATGTACCTACAGTTTCTTCGTAACAACCTTATATATTTTTCTGGCATCAGCAAGACGATCTTCTCACTTCATCATGCTCGACCTGTCAGGCAATATCTGAATGAAATATTTCCTAATCGCTGGACGTAGCACTGTCGAATGTCCGACGCGATTTAACACCATGAGAATTTTTTCTTTGGTGGTATCTGTGGTCATGAGTACTTATACCTCCAGGCAACTACAGACAATATACTGCAAGAACTTTATGACCGTCGGCCAAGACGTGAATGAATGGCAATTCCAACTTTGATTGATTACTTTGATGAATAGTTGGTAAGTTTGTGAGCTTCTACAGCAATTGCCATTTCGAAACCTTATGGCCCCATAAAATACAAACAGCTTACCCTGGGCCCTATAGTGGGAAATTCAGAAGGCAATGGATTCTTACCAAAATACGAGTGTTGTATTTGAACGAATTGATGAAGACGTCATTACTTCGGCGGCAATGGGGACACAAACTCATTTTTATCCGAAAAAGGTACCAAGCATTATATAAAAATTGACATGTCTCAGTATTTTTCATAAACCATTAAGGAAATATGAATTTTATTCCATAATTTTTACGCTTACTGTATGTTGAATATGGAAATGACGAGTTTCAATTAATGTAATGAGGGTACGATTAATCGCTTATGATCTAGGTTGTCAGATCGGATAAATAAAGCGACCGCAAATTGTGCTATATATACGATATATCGCCTGGATTGTTTATTAAAGCTTCAACTAGCCATCCACAATATATCTACTCCAAAATACAAGTAGACCGTGAAATGGTATCAAATTTGTATGCATAATAAACATCTATATTACCTACATATAAATAAATCTACATCAGACTGATACTTATTATAGATATGTAGTAGCGATGTGGTTTGTCTTATATCTTGATTTAGAAAAAAAAAAACAACAACTAATAGTAAGTAAAACCGTAAAGTGTTAATTAACCAATTTGCATAAGTGAGGATAGAAAATATTGATGAACAAATCGGCAGTATTAATTAGTAGATCGCGGAAGTACGCAGTATCATCCCTGATTATACAAAGTCTGTTCGAGATTTAAATGAATTTCGACGATCTATAATTCGTTTCTTCCTACCTTGAAATGGATATCCGGAAAAACAGGGTCTGTGCATTATACCAAAATTACCAGTTACTGTCATCGCGAATCCTCTAACATCAGAATATCTTTCGAAAGTCCAACAACAACTTCGACAAATTTATCCCAACGTGACGCCGTATTCGTTCGCTAGTGGTATCGAGTTATCCCGGAACAATTGAATATAGAAACGGTTCCAGTTCTGTCGAAACAAAACAAAATCACACTGTCACTTTTCACGCCAAAATTCACTGGGTTACTTTTATCGTACAGTCTGTAAAATCCGCGTCGAGCGACGATCACCGGAGTTTCGGGGAAAAACAAAAAAAAAACAACAAAAAGAAAGACCGCGACAAAGGAATCGTTAAATTTCGCTGCAACCGCTTGGATCCTCTAAGCCGTACTGAAAATATTTTGACTTGAAACTGGAGCTTAGTGTTACCGCGAGTGGCTCCTCCCTCCGGCGATAACCACGCCCGCCGCCAGCCGAAACCCGGACTATCATCTGCGTGTATATAGTTACGGGGTCGGATCGTGTTACTCTTTTACGTATCGTATTTGAGTTTTTAGGGATCAGATTCCCGTGTTTTGTTGCGCTTCGCCGGGTTTGTTCTATTGTTATCCGAGTCGGTGTTGAAACGGACCAACCGCAGCACTGGCGATTATAATGTATGTGTATGGAAATAAATGCCGCACTGATAGGCGATAGGGGGTTGCTGGTGTGACCATTTTTTGGGGCCGGTTTGTGGGTGTCTAAAAATGTCCGAAATTTCCTCGGAAGTGTGACACGTTTGTAGGTGTAAATGAATAATGGTGGAAGTTCCAGATATTTTAATAGTTTATTTGGACGAACTAAGTCAACAATACAATAATTGATGGGTAGGGAAAATCCGGTGGAAATTTATGTGGGGTTACGTATAGACATGGTTTTCTATTGTTTATCCTATTAAAGAAACATCGTGTATAATGGAGAGAAAAACCTGGTTATTTTTGCTACAATCGCCAGTATTTGTACTAGGGTTTGTAGTACCTACAACTTGTAACAACATTTTTCCTGAAAATGTAACACTAAAATTAGAAGTAAAAGTTTCTGCTATTTGTAGGAGAAAATAGCACCAAACTATTGTAAAAGTTAACACAATTGTAAACTCGACCAAATTCTGTTTAACCTTACCAAAATCGTGTTAACCTGTACTGTATATTTTTCGTAAGGGAATAACAACGAAATATTTCTGGTGGTAAATCTTACAATCGAGTAAATATACACTTGAGAGCAAAAAAATTGACTCAGACCGTATTAAAATGTCTCTGGCACAAAAATTAAAACTTAAATTCCATTTTTGCTGTCAATACCTTTAAAGTTAAGGTCTTAGCTTTAAAA
>JARFOC010000345.1:234901-338349 GCA_031763485.1 Osmoderma eremita | reverse complement strand
ATATACATATACTTTTGTAATTTTAAATAATTCATGCTGCTATTTCTTTACCCATTATCTTACCGAGACTCCCAAATGCAAATATTACTTATCTCTAATAATAATACACAAATTTTTCACATATACTCAATCAATTTGATGTCAGTTCTACTTTGTTCTTACAGCAAACTGTAATTTTCAGTTATGCTATTAGTTATTTTAAATCGAAATAATTTTTATATGTTTTCCAAATCAATCTTCTTGATTAGAGTATTTCCTATTTAAAATAATTTTGTTTGAATAATAGAAGAATAGTATTTATATATTGTATTCATCTTTATTATTTTCACCATCAGCAAAGCATCATTTTTAGAATGGCGTACGGATATTGATTGCACAGGAAACTGTAGATTGTAGTTGCGCCACTGGCTTGGAGATGGCAACATTTTTCCCGCTAAGAAAAATTTGCCAATTTTAAAAGTAATCAATACTATAATTTGGAAACCTTTAAATTTCATACCGATAAAAGGAGGGTAATAAGATATATCGAATAGGGCGTCAAATCCTTCATGGTTCAATCACCACTTGCACTTTAAAGGTCGTGTTTAGAGTACCGCATCGCCTTAGTTCAAGCTGGTTCAAGTAATGAATGGTTTCGCGGCTTTCGCTTTTCCGATGGCACCAAGTTAGCTGTCACTGTGTGTAAGCAGGTGCGTTGTTTTGCGCGCAAGATCGTTGGGTGATTGTTTGGAATCGTCGCGGGGTTGTTGCCGTTGACAGTAAGTTGTGGTAGGCGTGGAGGAGCTTAAAGCCTTGTCCGGGGTTATTGACGAGATTCAATAGTCAGTTACAGGGGGTAAGTCGATGTATGGGTGCATTGATTTCTATGTATGTAGCGATGTTTTTACATCGGGGATATAATTGATGATTTGAGGTGTATTTTATGGTAGCATTTCGTGGCGTTTAAGGTACTGAAGTAGTGTGGAAAGAGTTTTTCTTGTGACCATAGAAATGTTGGTGGTGTATTTCATGGGAAAGGTACAGTTTTGTGTTTTGAATTAATATAACATAGTAGAAATTGATTTTCTTTGTTTGTTCTACACTATCATCAAAATATTTATTAAATTAGCCTCCGCAAAGGTGTATTTTTATTATAAATTCCATGGTATAGAATGTTACTTGTAACTTATGGGTTTTATAACGTTATTTGGGTTTCTAATTATTTTTTAATAACTTAACGTATCAATTATTTGGTAATATATTTTGCAAATTGGTAATAACTGTTGAAATATTTGTGTAATAATATAAAGTAGGTACATAGTTAAATTATCGAAGAAAGATTTTTTTTAATAGAGCATATAAACTTTTTTGAAGAGCTAAAGAAGGAAAAGAAATTTTGATTGTGGTGGTTTGTGGGGATAAAGAAACAACACATTTGAATCGTTAAAGAATTTCAAGAAACTGGATTCACAGCTAGCACCGGTCGACCAACGACACCAACTTAATAGTAAGAAATTAAAAATAATAAATCATTAATTAATTAACTTAACTAACTCACTTGTAATAGTATTTTATGCTATTTATAACAATTCTTTGTTTCCAAATTCTGTATTTTAACCATTTTTAATTGCCATGTCAAAATAGGACGCGGTTATACAAGTCATTTAAATATCTACATCAAAGAACTTTTATATCCATTCCACAATAAAACAGCGCCAAAATAAAAATACTCACAAGTGGAACTATTCATATCATTAGGGAAATAAAAAAAATAAAGAGGTTTAATGGTTATACATGGTTTTAGTGGCCCATTTCACTAATTATACGCGTAAATAAATGCACGTTTAACTTTTGTTGACCACACAAAACGATTCCAAGGATAGTACATGAAGATAGCAAGAAAGAACGCGTGAAGTCCCAATGCTACAGAGATTCAGTGCAGATCGCTATTATTAGGCAAAAATATTTCTGGGGAACATATTAAAATGGAGATTCATGTTTTTACATGATGAATTTTGGAAGTGTAAATTATATTTACGGGATAAATTTTCGGAGTAATTTGCAGTTATTGGAGGTCATTACGACACGACAGACAAACAAAAACAATACACATACCGGATACCCATACATCTACATAACAACAATTAATACATTGTAATAATATGAAAGTGCAAAGTCTAACTCCACATATGCACACACGTAGGATCATTTTTGATTAATGCAATGCATTTATTTTAATTATAACAGGCATATTGTAATATTGAACTAAAAAAATACAAAAGGAATGTCAAAAGAATTTCGTTTTTACTGTCACTTTATATTAACCGGTTGCTTCAAGTTGGCTACCATTGTTACTAATGTCACTTCGACAGTCCATATAATAGGTTATTGAAATGTCAAAGTTGACAGATAAAAATCAAAATACCCATTTGAATTGTGATATATCGGTGTGTGTTACTTATGATTTTTGAATATGAAAATTGTTGTACAATTGACCTACATAATAATATGTTTTCGTAAATGTTTAAAACAAAATATTAATAATTATGTATAATGTATTTTCACGCACAAACCTATCCCCTACATCCATGCTTATCAAGATATTTATAACAGGTTTAAACGTTGCCTTTATATTCTTGCATGATATTACGCTTTTATACCCCTTGACACCTATATGTATTGGTGTAAAAGGACTTCTAGGTCAACTTAGTCGTAAAAAACACCAGCAACAACTGTTGTTTAATATGTTTAGCTAATCGATACATTGGGGGTCGTTTGATATCATTGGCTCTATCCTGTCGTAGGCAAGGATAAAATATACATTTTACGTTTTCACGCGTGTTTGATGAAACATGAATCGAATGTTAATAAAAAAAAATTAATACGTGTTCGATGCTGTTGATTTGAGTGTCTATGTATGGTGTGTTAACACCAAATTGGTTATTTTTAGGTCACATATTATAGTTGAATTGAATAATACAATGCTATCGAATGGAATCGAAAAATTCATCCTCTATAAAATTTTATGAAACTTACGCCTTCAAGATGTGAATTGTCACTTATCAAAGCAGCAGTACACAATCAAATATCGAATTTCAACTCGCGATAACACTCTACCAATGCCATAAATATAAACGTTTGCATACGAATAATGAGTATATCACGAAAGCAATATGTGTAACTACAGGTTTCGTGTTTGTAAATGTAATTTGAGAACTGAATTCACACATAATATCTAAAATATACATGTATTCGGTGTAGTACTATTTTTCCTTTCGTCGATGCGTTACAGCAAAATACGAAGATGAGCAGCTCAGAATCGACAGATTCAAATGAACAGGTGCCAGACACTAGCAATACACTTTTCGAGGCTTCTACACAAACTCCTACCAACGAACAATGCGATTCACCCCTTTTCACCGCCAAAGGGTATTGTTTAAAGACGGCTGATCATAGCATCCATGCCCTTACTAACATATACAAGATGAAACAGCACGGACAAGTAAGTGAAACCAATACAGATTCTATATTACAAAACAATAGTTATGAATTCAACATGTTTTCTATATTATCTCGTATTTAGAGATCAAATTGGTATTCAAGTAACTTCAGATTGACTTTCAAAGTATATTAAAGCATCAATTAGGTACGACTAAGTAAACGTTATACATTATACCTTTATTTATCCTTGACTGTAGGTATGTCGTCATGTTATTCATACACATTTGTAGGTTGTAGGTGTTAAATTGTATTCATTCAAAATTTAACGGCCGAACGTTATTTAATATTATTTTTAAGAGGGTACGTGACCTCACGTCGCGTGAATTGGGAGAGCGTGCTAATGTTACCGGTTCTTTTACAAGAGCACACATTAAACGTAATTGTTCAATTGAATGATTTTACAAATGGGAGAGCTTATATTCGCGGTTATTCTCCATAATGTACTATTTTTGGCGCCAACATAATCCTATTACGTCATTCTGTGACCAATAGGAACGCGAAAAGATTGCGGGAAACTTTGAATAATACACTGCTGTCCATGATAAAAGCACTTCACTGCTATAACCTCAATAAAAGTTATAGTAACGTTTACTGATAAATTAAAAAAAAACAGTTTAAATTATTTTTGTTCGTTCACAGCTGTGCGATGTGACATTAAAGGTGGGCTTGGAAACATTCAAAGCCCACCGGGTCGTTTTGGCATCGATCAGTTCATACTTCTTCGCTATGTTCAACGGTAAGTCGCCAAATTACCCAAATTTTCTTTATTTGTGGAAATTTAAGGCGAAATGAAGGAACAAGTCTGCTCCGAGATCGTCTTACACGACATGGACGCTACAGCAATAGAACTATTACTAGATTACGCGTACACAGGGCAAATTACAATTACAGCGGATAATGTTCAGGTTCTCTTGCCTGCCAGTGGTCTACTCCAAATGCCAGAAGTTCGGGAAGCATGCTGTCGCTTCCTCATGAAACAGTTGCATCCCACAAATTGCTTGGGGATCAGAAGTTTCGCTGGTGAGTCGGAAATCTGGAATTCCCCAAGTATTCTAAACGATTTAAAATATTTCGATTTTAATTTTGTTGAAAGACACTCACTCCTGCAAAGAATTATTGGTGAAATCGCATTGTTTCGCGCTGCAGAATTTTCAACAGGTCGTCGGTACCGAAGAGTTTTTATTACTGCCGTTCAACGAGGTTCGTTCCATTCTTCCTTAATATATAAGACGTTTGTCACATCGTCCACATTGACGAAGATGTGTCGGTTAATCTTTACGTGATTGTTTCTGTTAAGGTAGAAGAACTCGTTTCCAACAGTCAATTGAATATTTCTTCCGAAGAAGATGTTTTTACTGCCGTTTTAAATTGGATCAAACACGACTTGCTAAATCGCAATCAATATATATCGAAGGTAAGTACATATTTGAAAGTTAAATTTCCCGCTTTGATAGTTACGCTGCGGTCGATTGCTTATTAATTTCACTAACATCAATTTTCATTTTCTAACATTGTGATTCAAAAAATAACAATATTCAACGTAATATTTTTTATTGTTAAAATTAACAAATAAATTCTGTCAAAATATTTAAAACCAAGTTAAATTATACATAAATCAAGTCACATATATATGTATTAGGCGAATAAATCAACATAAATTTCGTTTTTGAACCGCTGCAACTCCATTTTCAACAGCTTATGGTTCACGTCAGATTACCGTTAGTGAACAGGGAGTTCCTGATGACCAATGTTGATAATGAGCGATTGGTACGCGAGGATCCGGAATGCAGGGAACTCCTTCTGGAAGCGACGAGGTACCATTTGGCACCGGAAAAACGCTGCGCCTTAGCAACTCCGAGGACAGCTGAACGCAAACCGAAGGGGGCCCAAACGTACATGTTCGCAATCGGTGAGTTCCCAATCAACTTTTGAATATATTCAAGCGATCCAAAATCGTCGCTGGTATCACGTAATACAATAGAATAATGACTGTTACTGTTAGCACTACTATACATGTAAAGACTACGCACGAACACATTTTTCTTATTTGATTTCGATTCGGTGACAAACATTTAAGAATTTTAGTTTGTGCTGTTTGATATTGTCTTCGTAAAATATCGCCTCAAACGGGGAAACCGTGTCGACGGGACGGTGTCGTGGAACTATAATGCAATAAATTCACCTGCTAAAGGGATTAAACACATTTCGTGTATACCTTGCAACTCCTCCAATACAACTTGGGCTCATATAGGTATACGTAAAAAAGATCGCTTGGATCATGTTGTCGTGCGTCTCGTACCACACAAAAAGGATAACAAAAACAAAAGAAAAAACTCCGTACTCGATTTTATGTGCACACAAAGAAACCTGTATTATCTGTTTGCCATTTTATGATTTTTATTATGTATACAAACTCGCCTAGGAGTTTATTTCGAAAATTGCTTTTATGTAATTGTATTCGAATTTACATATACAGGGTGCGGCGTCTAAACCGTCGGTTGGCGGAATATCGGGAACCATTACTAGTGGAATGCTGAAAATTTGTCTTCGCGTGTTTTGGGTACCGACCTTTCAAATAAAAATATTTCCGGTTATACCGGAAACGAATGTCGACTTGCTTATTTCAAATGGAACACCCTGTATATTATTTCATTTTATGACGGTACGGGTTGTTACAAATGAGTGTAGTTTTTGCGAAAAATGGATTTTTAAAGAATTTTGACGTTTTATTGACAACGAAATGAAAAATGAATAACACAGAAACTACTTCAGTTAGGAGGTTGAAATTTAATAGCTATGCAGCCAGTACGTAGTAGTATGTTGTACAATGTTAACAAAATCGTCGAATTAATAATACAGGGTGACACAAAATGTTATTGCCTTATACTAACTATAAGGCGCAATAACTCACTTGTTTACTGCATATGATTTGTTTAATTATTATCTATAAGACTTAATTAGCACTCCCTATGTCTATCTCTAATAGTTTATGAGTTATTTGAGGTTTTTTTGTGTTAGGAATTAAGCGATTAAAGGAAAAATATTTAATTTAATATTTAAATATAATAATATAATATAATATTCCGCTAACCGACGGTTTATACGCCGCACCCTGTATATATGTCTTTTATAAATTTTTCATGGCATACAATTAATTTAAAAGAAAATACTTGAAGGTGGTGGATCCTTATTCGCAATCCATTCCGAATGCGAAGTGTACAATCCCAGGTCAGATTCTTGGTCAACGATAGCTCCTATGCGCTGGAGACGTTCTAGGTCAGGTGTAACTGGCCTACGCAGACTATTATATGTGGTGGGGGGTTACGATGGGGCTTCAGATTTAGCGACAGCGGAATGTTATAATCCCCTGGTGAACACGTGGACCTCGATTACTCCCATGGGCACCAAAAGATCTTGTTTAGGTACGTTTACTTTTAGATCGAACGATTCGATATGCCTAAGTGGATGTTTTTAAGGAATTTGCTCGTTTGACGGCTTGATATACGTTTGCGGAGGCTACGACGGAGCTTCCTGCTTGAGTAGCATGGAGAGGTTCGATCCCTTAACCGGAGTCTGGTGTAGTTGCCCTGCTATGAGCACCAGACGACGCTATTGTCGAATTGCCGTTGTAGGTAAGTTAGATCGCCGTAAATTCGAACAGATTTTGATCGAAATTGGTCCGTCAGAAAATTGCATATACGCCCTGGGAGGTTATGATTCCACGAATTATCAAGCCTCGGTCGAAAGGTTCGATCCCCGCGTGGGAAATTGGTCTCCGATCCCTTCTATGTCTTCCAGGCGGAGTAGTTGCGGTGTTACCGCTCTAGATGGGCATCTATATTGCGTAGGAGGTAAACGAGTGTTTCTCAGTTGATTTAGAAGGTCAAAAAATGTTCGGAAATTATTAGGAAACGATGGGACAGTTTGCATGTCGAGTGGTGAGCGTTTCAATATACGGAAAAGCGTTTGGGAACCGATTCCGGCGATGCACAATCGCAGGTCGACACACGAGGTGGTTGCCATCGACGGTTACATCTACGCCTTAGGTGGTAACGACGGTTCTTCGTCGCTAAATTCGGTCGAAAGGTACGATCCCAAGACAAACAAATGGTTTGTGGTTTCGTCCATGGTCGCCAGAAGGAGTTCTCTGGGTGCGGCCATCTTGGACTGCATTGATATCGAGCAAGTCTTGAAGAGAACGAAGAGTTGACAGTATTAAACGTATCGCTTTTGAATCTCTTTTTATTTCCAAACGTTACTTTATATTTGTAATAGAAATGGTGTATATACTTATAGCATTAACATTATTAGCAGCTTCTTGTGACGATAACTCCGCAATGTTGTCGACAATTTGATGTTTAAGGAATTTATTTTGATGGACAATAACTACACAACAATGTTGATTATTCTTTTTTCATCTAAATGTGTAAATTATGACGAAAATACACGAACCATTTATGAATGGTGTTATCCCGAACAATAATATAGAGGAATTTGCATTTGTTAGGCAAAAAATAAATAATACATATTTAAAATAATAAAAGAATCTGTGATAAGGGGTTTTTTTAAGAAGACAGTATTATTTACTCTTAATATGCCTTAATACAGGTACATAAATACAGTATATAATGCTTTTAAAGTAAGTTATCAAAAGTGAAATAATATTTATATCTGATAATTAACTATAATTATAAGTAATTTAAATTTTACTTTAATATAGAACACTTTTCTGTCCATACCAGCACTGCCATTCTTTACTGGGAATTGTTATATTTCGATTCGATCTTTAATAATTGTACACGATATTTTTAACAATAGGTAATTGTGTATTAAAGTTTTGTTTTGAATTATGCCTAGTTATTTTTGATGCCCACTGTAGATAGTACATAGATTAGATTTAAAACAAACAAGAACTTACTCGCCCCGTTTAATCATGAGGAATACGTGGCTATAAAATTTATTATTTGCTCTTGTAGACACTTATTAATTTCAAATTTTATTATTAATTGTTGCCTATACGTCGCGAAAACGACCAATGTTGGATGGAGTTACACAATTAATGGCGTTAAAATTCAATGTGTAGTTTCTAATACCCCTTTAATGTGTTGGCCCAAAAGGGATGGTCGACGTCACGTAAGCAGCAAACAGCATTCCTTAAAAAAAAAGTCCTATACGATACTATGAAAAATTTTAATGCAATGTTTGCCTTGCCTTTATTTTATTCATCGCCAGATGCTTAGACCCGAAATTACGTTTTTCGAAAGAAAAACCCTCTGTGTAAAAAGGTTCTTTATTTCCCAAAGGGACTCGCACACTTGTCACATTGAATGCAAGAGTACGAATGAATATAATACATATGTATAATGAAACAGAGCGTAAGCTATAGCAAAAATGCAACATAAGCACCGTATGTCGCTGTACAGATAAGCAAAGACTATCATCCCCGCACTTATTTTTCGCCTATAACTCGGATGCGTTTAGAGCTATTTGAAAGCGATTTATTTCACGGTAATCTACCTTCAATGACGCATAAATTGATATAGTTAATGATTTATAATTCCGTTGCTGGAAATCGGAACTGCACTTCCGGGGACTACAGTAATTTTGACCGGCTCCGATCGGGTTGAGGCGGTCAAACTAAGACTACTATCCCGCACTTATTTTTCGTCTATAACTCGGATGTGTTTAGAGATATTTGAACGCGATTTATTTCACTGTAATCTACCTTTAAAGGCGCATCAATTGATATATAATGATTTAGGATTCCGCTGTCGGAAATTGAAAGTGCACTTCCGGGAACTTCAGTAATTTTGACCGGCTCGGACCGGGTTGAGGCGGTCAAACTAAGACTAGTATCCCCGCACTTATTTTGGGTCTATAACTCGGGTGGGTTTAGAGACATTTGTACGCGATCTATTTCACTGTAATCTACGTTTAAAGACGCATAGATTGATATATAGTAATTTATAATTCCGCTGCCGGAAATCGGGACTGCACTTCCGGGGACTTTAGAAATTTTGACCGGCTCCGACCGGGTTGAGGCGGTCAAAGTCAGACTAATGCCCGCAATAATTTTTCGCTTACAACTCGGACGTATTTAGAGATATTTAAGTGTCGTTTATTTCGATGTAATCTACGTTCGACGACGCGTATATTGATATAAAATATAAATATAACACCGACTGTTAGTGTAATTATGTTCCTAATGGCTATGTTTTTGTTGAGTAGGGTAGATTAATGTTAGAGCGAATTGTTTTCCTTCGGTCCTTAGTCTGTTAGTTGCTATTGTAGAAGTCGGTACGTGAATAAAATTATTGCTGAAGTTGGTTGGTGCGTTATTGTGTTTGAAAAATAAGTAGATTTACCAGACATATTTTCAGCAAATAAATTGGTACAGTATTTGATTCGTCATATAGTTAAATTAATTAATAAATTATAAATTAATAAAACATAAAAAAGAAGATATAGTAAAACATTACCGCCGTCAATCTAAATTTATATGTATACAACGAACAATAAACAAAAAATAACAAATAATAAATTTAATACAAACAAATGACCACAGTTAGATCATATACACGCGCGAAGTCTGTAGTGTAGAACTCCTCCAACATATAAATTGACGTTGACAGCAGAAAGTTAGTTATTTTTCTTTTAAAGCGAATCGTGCGGAGGTTCTTGACACTTTCAGGGAATCGATTACAGAGCTTAATTGCTGCATAGTTAATATCTTCCTTTGGAATAAATATTCGGAGTGCAAATTATCAAGTGGGGTATCGTTACAATGATTTGTTCCATCTGCTCGTGAATATGTTGAAAGAAGAATTAAATCGGAGTTGAATGATAAAAAAAAGCTGTGGTTATGTGTGGACGAAACAACAGATCGTAAAAAGCATTGACTTTGTGATGTGGCGGAAGACTCAATACGGTAAGTGTTTGGGTACATATTATAATTGATTTGTGACCATTTATTTTATGTGTAAACTTTTATTAATTTTACGTCACTGGCTGTTGGCGCAAATTGAGCAGCAGGAAGAAAAAATAGTGTCCTACAAGAGCCAACAACAATGATGAGCTTTGCCTGGCAAATGTAGGAAGCCACACAGAGAGAACCATTTGGTTGAGACAACAAAATGTTCGTTTAAATACTGGCAAACAAAATATCATGTTGTCTCAAATAAACATATAGTTGGACAACAAAGCAACTGATATAACAACCATATGTTTTGTTATTTCAACTAAATATTTATTTGCCGCTATTTAAACGTACACTTTGTTGTCTCAACCAAATGGTTCTCTGTGTGCAAAGTTAATGGAGTCGAGAAAAAAACCGGTATTGGTATATTCTACAAAAGAAAAATATTACGCATATTTCTGAATAACGTAAATAATTATTTATATTCAACCAAACATACCATAAACTCAAAATAGGAAACAAAAACTCTTCCTTAAAACAAGAACTGCTTTTTCTAAACAGTTATATATAGAAAACAAAATCAGAAGTTTTTTACAAACTGGGACAACATTTTCTAATGCGCAGTCCGAACGGAGGGGACCATTATACCAGAGCGTGTACTCCGATACCGTTTATAATTTGTCTCCGTTATAGTTTTGCGTGTTGGTGAAAATATATAATGAAGGACTTATGTCTACACATTTGAAGAAGATAGAAATAGCGTCAAGAGACCCTATGGAGAGGACCTTATTGTGGTTTTTCATCATTCACAACTATGTACAAATCACTATATAGAAAAAAATTCGTTGGACGGTTTACTACTATTATAAATGTATTTAATTCCAAAAATTAACAGAACACATTATATATATATATATATGTGTGTATATATATCGATAATAAAATGTTTAATTCAATCACATGTGTTTATGTGTTGATATTTTCTTCCACAAACGATGTGCTTGTCAATCTTATTTTCGGTATGATTATCCGTATGTGTGTGGAGTAATTTTAACTTGATGGGCATTATATTGATTAGGATATACTACCGTGGCAAGTGTTATATATATTAACAATTTTGCATTGTACCATCCCTCTAGTATAGGCAACTGAATATACGCAGAAGAATTTAATGGAAATCTTGTCTAAATGTTTAGCTTCAATTTTATATTTTAAAGCTGAAATAATCTAATATTTACCTGCTTTTATTTTAATTGTCTAGGCAATTATTCATCATTATATGTTAATTTGTCGATATTTTTTATTATATGCAATATAGGCAACTTATTATACAGTGCGTCGTGAGTGTAGCATACGGAGTACAGGGAGCGCCACCGTCAAGGAAGAAGGGTACTACTATTCCGACAAATAATCTAGCTATTCTTCCATAGGTGGCGCGCGCATAATTTTATATTTAATTAAAAATAAATAGCTAATGAATTAAGGATAAAAAGAATTACATAATATAGTTTTGGAATGAGTTAATGCGGCTAATCAATAAATTTAATAAATTTGTCGGTAGAGGCGCTGTTGACATTGCAAAACCATGGCAACATGGCAAAACAGTGATATTGGGCATAAAACAACAATAATAATCTGTCAAAAGGAATTTTTTACAATACAAATGCTTTTTATACAAGAAATTCCCGTAATCTATGACTAAATACTAATAAGTATTCATGATGATATTGAACGCTAACGAAACAGTTTAACTTAGCTCAGAATGTTTGCCCCAATTCAACCGGATGAAGGGGATTGGTGCAACTCAGGATACAGTACTTGTATTTTAAACGTTTACGAGTTATAGATTTGTCTTGTCATAAAAAGATTTTCAGATGGTTGGAGTAAACAAATAACGGACCTCATTTCCGTGACCTACGGTGCCAGATGGACACTTTAGCGGCGCTATTCCGGTTTTTTTTTTACCCATCAAAAATCGAAGAAAAACTAAGGCTAACCCCTTTGTTCATGTTTCGCCAAAAAAACAATTTCCCTAGAATCTCATCGACTCGCACGTTAAAATGACCAGCCAGTCCGGGGCAACCAAGAGATATAGGGAGAGGCTCGTATCTTTAATCGTAGCGGAAATACAGAGTGTTTTCCGTTCATGAGAACTGCCAATTGAGTATTAGCACAACAGGAAAATATACCCTTATCTGGTGGTAAACGATTCTGGGCTGGCCGATGCTCGTAGAGAGGAACGTGTGTTACAACTGCTTCGAATGCTAAATCATTATTTGGGGAAGCAGAAGGAGACTGCGAGGAGATTCTTGCAATACACCGTACCCGGAGTTGTAGCTGTTTTGCAGCAGCAGATCCGATTGGTCGAGGACAATCCCGCATCGATATCGTTGGCGGATATTTTCAAGAAGGGCTGTACGAAGATGAATATCGAACACGACGGGCCGATACACAGTTATTACGAGAAATTGGCGAATGTGTAAAGTATAGGTATAAAAGCGAGTCATCAAGTTTACGGGGAGATTTTGAAGAACGCGCAGACAAACATGGTGCCGAGAAGTATGTTGAAAGAATGGGCAATCATTACATTCCCTTCGGCAACAGGTTATTGGCACTTTAGAAAAATGGTAGTTTCGATGTCAATAAAAAATTCTATTTATTCGTTTCAGTTCACCTTACGGTTGGCATTAGCTTGTTGTTTCGCTGAGTACGTCCTGCGTTTGACGAGACTAAACCCCGACATTATGTACCTGCATCGAGATTCCGGATCGATCGATGTGGCGTACTTTAAATTCGATGTGGACGACAGCACCGGCGAGCTAGACATCACTAGACCAGTTCCGTGTTTCTCAGCTCGATGTTTCGTATACCCCAACTTTAAGGTAACTAAATTTATTACCTACATTGAATCGTCCACGTAATAAGTTCGATTGACAGGTACAAGCCATAATGAAGCCCATTCTACGTGGCGAAATGGTCCTGTCTCGAATTAAGACGAGCGAAGATCTAGATATCAAAGGGGAAGGACTGAACTATAACGAACAATTAATAAATATGGTTATTAAGGCTGTTACGTCGTGGATCTCAAGTCGTTTGAATAGTCTGGCACATTTTGACTGACTCGCTAGTAAAGTAAATGCGACAGCAACGATATTGTTTCAGTGTGAAATTGTTAAAATGATTTAATATTTCTTATAGGTCAGTACTCTTGTCGCAGCTGCTAGCAGTCATGATAATTTGTGCAGGATGGACCCGGCATCGCACCCGTGGTTGTAAATATACACAAAGATGAAAAGAATCTTTATTATTTCACGTTAAAATATGTTATACATATACAGTATTATATTTAATAAAGAAAAAGTTTTGTATAAACTGTTTATAATAGAAATAAATTTTATTAATTAGTTTATCGTTTCTTCCTACGATTTGCACCACTTACACGTAACCAAAAATTTATATTGAGTTATGAATATTTTTTAATTAATAAAAACCCATTTAAGGATTTCTAAGGATTTAGTGTTTTAAAATTGGCGGATTTTATACCCTACACTGCTATCTAACGACAATACCCCGAACTAATGCGTGTGCGTTCATCCAGCCAAAGCGCTATCCACAGCTTAAAAATTAGCTGAACGCACAAATGATAGTTCAGCACATTTGTGGGTAGAGGCGCTGTATGCATTGCGAGACAGCGACACGGATGCCAAAATCTTGAACTAATTGTAACCTAACCTAACGTAATAATGCGTAAGATAGTCTATCGAAAGAAGATTTTTTAAATGAAATGCTTTTTATACAAGAAATTCACGTAATCCAGTCTTATGATATTTGAACGGTAACGAAACAGTTTAACTTACCTAAGAATGGATGTGCTAATCCAACCGGATAAAGCAGATTGTTGCAATTCATTATGCAGTACTTGTATTTTAGACGTTTATCAAAAACAGCTACGCAAGTATAATGATCAGAAAGGCTCTGCGAATCTCGCATATAAGGATTGTATCCCAAAATCGTCATAAGCAGTGTTCGAACTAATTAAGGAGATGCCGCATACCAAAGATACGGTTTTCTTGATTTTTAAATACTCCAGACCGTTTCGAAGGGATAATGTGGCTAAACTTCCGAATAGGGACCGTCGATTTAGCGAGTGTTGCGCCGGGGGTGTGAGAGAAGTTTGTACATATGTTAGATAGAGGTAGAATGAATGAAGGGAAGGGAGAAAGCAATGCATGGTTCTAGTTCGTTTCGCACTCATTCGGCTATTCGACTTGATAATGGGAATCCCGAAACACGTGTCGTCCCGAATTAATTAATACTTGTGCGGGAGGAGTAATCCGAACGGTGTGTTTATACATATACTTAGGAATAATTTCTCTTGGTAACATGAGTTAATGTTCGTAAATGTAAAATATTCTTTATTATTATAATGCAGCTGTTCATTACAATGTTCCTGAACTGTGACTTGGTTTATGGGACCTTACCTACTTTCAATATATTCGTTTATTGTCATCAGAGCTCTTCCGACAATCGGTATTCCTGTAAAGTATTTTTCTCTAAGTTGCTATCGGTTTGATTTTTATGTGCGATTCTTTATGGGGATTCCTCCCCTGAGAGCGAGAGCTCTAATGACAAACGAATATATTAAAAGTAGGTAAGGTTCCATAAACTAAGTCACAGTTCAAGAACATTGTAGCCAACAGCTGCATTATCATAAAGGATATTTCAATTTACGAACATTAACTCATGCTACCAAGAGAAATCTCCACAATAGGACCAAGTGGCCGAGGTGGAAGGAGTTATATACAACCCGGTAACCAAGAGAATTGTTCCTGTCGAGTTTGTTTTTGAATTTGGCGCCTATTTTACTCAATTTATTATATATTTTAGTAACTTTCTGTTACATACGCCACCAGATTCCGGCGCACCAATCTTCATACTTGTCAAAATCGCGTCGAACATAACCTAGAAATAGCACTTTTCAGATCAACTTTTCGGTACTTTCTCTTCAATTGCTCACATTATGATTGGTCATTTTGGACTCGGGGAAATATGCACTTTCCGTTAATATGCACATAAATCGCCAAATCGACGGTCCCTATTCGGAAGTCTTACCACATCTGCTGAGTTGGGAGAGTGGCGCCGCCATGGCAGTTTTAGTCCCTCCACCTTAGGATTACATACCGTGGATAAAGACGTCCCATAGCCAAAGACCACCCTACACGCGAGTGTAGCATTTTTTTCTGTCATTTAGTAAATTCGATAACGTATCCTTGTCTTATTTTTGTAAGATAGGTCTGTTAGCCAGTACGGCACATTCCAACTTTATTACACGAGTAACCTGAAATAACCACAGGAGTTTCAAATCGACGTAGCAAATATTTATTTGAATAATGGGGATTTAAAAATAATTGTGCTACCATCTATTTTTATCTGTCCGTATATATACATATCTGTTTCAAATTATGTTCATTGCTTTTGGTGACCCCCGTAGCACAGTATACTGTGCCCGTAGTATTCAAATTTGAAACAAGCAAGAATGTACTCATCGGATTACTTATCTCTAAATAATTGATGAAGTTCATTCATTCAAATTCATTCATTTCAAATTTTGTTTCCTTAATTTTGAATTCTTTGTGCCACTTGCAATACAGAAATGTAAATACAAAATGAAATCTATTAAAGAACGTATCCTGAATTTGTAACTGTATTCACGTGCACCACATGGAAATAATGGCCGTCGTTTAAGCCATTTTCTTCACGTTTTTTGCTTCAAATATTTCTTGCATTTAACATTTTTCGTGTAATGGCGCAGAGTAAGTTAAACGATTTAGCCGGGAAATTAGGTAAAGGCGGACCGCCCGGGTTAAATTTGGGGCTTAAAGTCTTGGCCGCCGGTGGACTTGCCGCTTACGGAATTGCACAATCTATGTACACAGGTAAGGGAAAAAGTATTTCTTTTGAACATTTATGGGGATAAATAGTTAAAGTAAGATACGTAATTTTGATGTGAAATATGAATTGAAAGCATAGCAGATGAATACAAATGGGATATTTGATTTTGAGGTTATGCCGTTCAGAAAATTTATAATTTTCATTTGATTAGTTGAAGGTGGGCACCGTGCAATTATATTTAATAGGATCGGAGGTGTACAGAACGAGATATACACGGAAGGATTGCATTTCCGCATACCATGGTTCCAATACCCCATCATCTATGATATTCGGTACTGTTGGTTTGTTTTATTGTATAAAAAGACAAATTTTAATGCTCGTTTCTCAACCAAATAGCTCTAGACCCAGGAAATTATCATCACCAACCGGCTCTAAGGATCTGCAAATGGTTAATATTTCAGTCCGTGTCTTATCGAGACCAGACGCCATTCAACTTCCCGAGATGTACAGACAGTTGGGCTTGGATTACGACGAAAAAGTCTTGCCATCAATATGTAACGAAGTTCTGAAATCGGTGGTCGCAAAATTTAACGCCGCACAATTGATAACGCAACGTCAACAAGTAAAGTTTGTTTAATATATTAATTACTTGTTTCAATTGTTGAATAATTGTTTAGGTATCGTTACTAGTTAGACGAGAATTAGTGGAGAGGGCGAAGGATTTTAATATCATCTTAGACGACGTTTCCATCACGGAATTATCTTTCGGCAAAGAATATACGGCTGCCGTTGAAGCTAAACAGGTCGCGCAACAAGAAGCCCAACGAGCTGCGTTTATCGTGGATCGTGCCAAACAGGAGAAGCAACAGAAGATCGTGCAGGCCGAGGGTGAAGCTGAAGCCGCTAAAATGTTGGGCGATGCCATCGGAAGGAATCCTGGTTATCTGAAATTGAGGAAGATTCGAGCCGCCCAAAATATCTCCAGAACCGTAAGTTCCTGTATCAAATAAATCGATCGTGATTAATTTTTGGTTGGGTTCCAGATTGCAAACTCGCAGAATAGGGTCTATCTCAGCGGTAACAGTCTGATGTTGAATATCCAGGATAAGGAATTCGACGACTCGTCCGATAAGCTGCTGAAAAGTAAGAAGTGAAACGTAAATTTGTCGAGTGATTTTAGTGGGTAAATCGACCGGAAAAAAAACTGTTTGGGTGTCGATATTCGCTTGAGTTTTCCCCTATGTTCCCAAGCGAATGTTGCCTTTTGTGTAGTTTTTACGTAGTCTATTATGCAGTTCAGGTATTTTCCATACAGAAAGTGTATCAATCATCGAAGTTGAAATATAAACAGCTTTCATTGGAAGTGAGCAACGTGTTTGAAGAGGTTTTGTAATTTTTCTTGTACACACACACACAAATAAAAATAACGTGAATATGTTCCATGATAATAAACTTGTTATTACTTTTTTGAATTGCTTTTTATTTTAATTGGGGTTAGATAATCACAACAAACTTTGTACTCATCAAGATAATGTAAAATGAAAATTTTGTGTTGATGGTGTGGTTGTGATGAGGGAATATCAGAAAACTTAACTGAGTTTATCCTGATTTGCAGGTAACGATGAAAGTTTCTTCTCTCGACCGGCAAAGCAAAGTGATACTGATACTAGTAAAATAAAGGGAGGCATATTGAGATCTGCTTTAGAGATGGGCAATTACCTAACGAGAAAATCGCATTTCGATTAAAAATAATATTCTATTTGTCAATGTTATTCGTTTATATATTGGATTTAGATGACTTAAATAAGAAATATAAGTAATATACTTTTTTAAAAGCGAGTTATTTTATTTATTTTCTTCATTAATAGGAGAGAGATGAAATATAATTCATATTTTAACAAAGAGAAATTAATTGTTATATGTGCAACTTATGTATGCAGTGATGCCAAATTGGTTGCATACTTCAGATGCACTTGTACGGTGACGGGCAAAAATGTGATACCAGGTAAATAACTGTCAACTTAATATAGATATTGAAATAAAATTTTACACATGAAAATTAATAACTACAACATTAATTAATAGCATACAATAGGTTTTCTAGATCATTTATTTAAAAAAATAAACGACAACAAAATAATATTAACGAAAATGCCATAGAAAATACACTTATACTAATATATATCAATTGATTTACATAGAATCTGTGAAATATCTGAAATTCGTGTTAGAAAATATATGAGAAGGAACTCCTAGAAACCAGCATATATATAAATATGTGTCCATACTAATATTTATTTTCTCCTCATTATTCACACTTACTAAATCAACTAGTTTCATATTTTCCAAGATTAGCCACCTATGTAAGTATTTATAATCAACAGCTTGTCCTACTGTTCATTTGCATGGGTGTTACAGAGAGATTATCTAAACATTAATTAAAGTTTTTCATTAAAATTATTAAATTATATTGATTCGAGGCTTTTGCCCATCACCCTATTATCTCTAATGTATCTAATTGCCAATAGAGGGCAGATCTGCACTTTTTCAAATAACATTTTCAGTTACCGTTTAATTGTGGGTTATGTAGTAAATTTATTTTGTACATATATAGAAGTTTAAGTGCGGTCTAATAATATTGGGTAAGTTTCTTTTTTTATAATATTCAAGTTTTATAAACATTATAACATCGATCAAATTTAAAACTTTCACCCGTCAATTAAATTTAATACATCAACACTAGGAATAAACAACAACACAAGTAGGTGAAATAAACAAATATATTCGCAGAAATTCGCTAAATCAAATCAAACCCGTTCTTCCCAGAACCGTAACGGTACCGAATCTGTATTTCGCAGTGTTTCTTTTGCATTTGCTCCACTTAAATACCGGACAAAACACCCTTTTCAAATCGTGTACATATGTCGTAATCGTATTCGTTTTAATCTGATACGGCCGCGTCCGCGTTTACACCATGTCGATGCAAATTTTTGGAGAAATTGTTTCCATTATGCCTGACCCTTCGACGTTTTCGGTGTCAAGTTGAGCAAATCCCAAAACACTTGTTTGTTTATTCTTGGGGTAAAACGGGATCGATCAAGTATTCCCGAATTGGCCTTAAAAAATCGAAGATTCTGGTATATGCAATTCACGTTAGTGACCCAGTTACTTTCTTGTTTAATTTTTGATGTGTTTCGAAATGTTACTTTGTGATTCTATGTATAGAAATTTCTGCGAAGTTTCCGTTTCGAGTTCCAAATTTGTTTGAGTAATCATGTGGATTTTGTTTACTGTTGTAAACAATATATAATATTCACAGATTATATACATTAATTCGTCTTATTAAATAATTACGGTGTTTATTAATCAAGATACGGTGCGCTCCAAAAGTTATGAAACATTCGGTTGGTGTAATAAATATATATATATACAATGCGCTTCCAAAGTAATGGAATATGTTTTTAGGGTGAATTTCACGTAGATTTTTGGAATATTGTGATTGGTCGTTGTGTTTAAGCATAGGGAAAAATAAAATTTTGTCTAAAGGATATGCAAAACATAAATAAAAACATACTAATACGTATATACAAAAATATTTATTTTTCTCTTTGGTATATCATACAAATTTACGTAAAAATAAGATTAGTTACACAGAAATGATTGTGTCCATATAAAAAAATATAAGGTACAAGGATTATCTTGTTTTAAATACTAAATATTATACATCGTGCTACTCAGTCGGTAAATTAGTAATCTTCCCATTATAGGACTTAATACTTACACACCAGGCGACGACTTAACTATATTTACAGATCGCCTAGGATAAAATAATAAATACAAATGAAATATGTATACATAATACAATAAATATTACAAGAAAATATCAAAAATTTAAATATTAATCGTAATTAAAACGCAATTCCGTTCGAAAATCGATTAAATTAAAGTAATTTCGTCCCTTCTAACAAAATTAAACGCGAATGTATCCATTGGAAGTGCCAAGGATCCAACGGGAACTTTGTAATCTTCACCATCGACTGGTAGTATACTGAATTGTTGCATTAGTGTGCTGAAAACACCGAAACCCACGAGCTGCACCATCTTATACCCCATACAACCCCTTCTGCCCCCGCCGAAAGGTAAAAAATATTCGGGTTTGGTCAGACGGTCATTGACTAGGAACCTTTCAGGTTGAAATTTGTGAGGATCGGACCATAATTCTTCCGACATACTTAGATCGTAGTTATCCAGGAAGATTAAACTATCTTTTTTGATTCTGTAACCTATAAAGAGATAAAAACGTTTTTAATTGGTTACATTTGGAAGTGGACGTGATTTGATTGGCTTACCGTTGACAGAACTGTCCTGATTGGCCACCCTAGGTACTATTGCCGACGCGACCAATCTAATGGATTCGAATATGGCCCCTTCGGTGTATGGCATACGATTTCTATCTGATATGGTGACCGTTCTCCAGATACCGTCCCCTAGATACGTTACCGAATCGATCTCTTCTTGAATCTTCTTTTGTACCCCCTTTTCCTTAACTATATACGCTAGAAGTTTCACCAGGAAGTTAGCGATGGCACTGTGTCCGCCTAAAATATCCTCCAAGGCGAATAGTGCCGCATCCCACGTGATTTCCGTTCCGCGCCCGTATTTCACTTGTTTTATGAGAGCTTCGACGTAGTCTTTCGTCTCATCTTCCGGCAGTATCGTGTCGAATCTATCCGCGATTATATGCGTCACGACGAATTGTCGGATGTCTTTCGCCTGTTCATTGATCCGCTCCAAGTGGTTGGTGTGAAAGGGAAGTAGAAACGGCAAGAAATCCGCCGCGTATCCTTGGTTTACCTCGAAGAAAATTTCGTCGAAATTTTTTAACATCGTCACGAAATCCCTATCGCTTTTATCGAACGTTTTCGAGCAGAAATGTGCCGAGAATATATTCGCTATCGTTTCCAAGAGATACGGCTTGATTTTGGTAAATCCCCCGATATTTGCGGTTAATAGATTCGTTTCTTCCGCTATGATCGATTCTAGCGAGTTGAATTTTTGCGTGAAAGCCCTCGGAAAGGTGTGAATTTTGATTAAATCGCGCTTCAACTTGTGCCTTTCGGTCCAATCGCAGAAGGCCAAGGCTAAATGTCGAAAATCAATTGTTACGTCACCTCGATTTTTTTAAACATTCGTCTATACTTACAATTTTCCTTGTCACCGGAGAATAGCATGCTGTATCTTCGAAAATTTGGTCTGCTATCGAAGTGGTGACCTTTCGTCACTAAGATCTCCCTGATATTCTTGTGCCCCGACACCACCAAGCTCTTGACACCGCCCAATTGCAACCTGACGATATCTCCGTATTTTTTTCGTAATACAGCGAACGCCTGGTAGGGTATTTCGTATCCCGCCAGCAAATGTAGGTGACCGATCACCGGAAATCGCTTAGGTTGCGGTGGATCCATTAAACCGTCGTTTGTTTCCGCAACGAGACAATCTTTTCTGTTGCGATGTGTCAATATGAGGAAACAAATGGCAATCCCTACGGCCGCTAGGAGACCCAACGATATTTGCGCGAATAAGAAGTATTCCAACATCTCTGCCGATGACGAAGTTGATTGTTGTGAATGACGATGTGATAGTAGAGGTTGGTGAAGACTTTATCGCGAGACGTACACTCCGTCTGCTCCATTCCGATTGATGCGAGGCTCATTTTATACTCGATCGGATGCATATTCGATAAGGTAAGATTTGTGTTTCTAATGCGGCCAAGAGGGAACAGATTTGCATTCGTACATACGTATTCCTTTTTTTTCAACTCCAACTATCTTCTTGCTTCCTTTTCTTTCGGGAGAAATATACGACTGATACCGCTCGTAAATGAAGGTGGTGAAAAATTCCGTTAACTTAAGTTTTTTTATTTTTTAAATTAGAATATGGGCTTCTAGAAGGTTCGCGATGTGTCGTCAAAAACGACACAGGTTGCTGGATCGTAATGTGGTAAATAGCGCGAGAGAAAGTCGAAAGTATTTCGTGAGAATTCGAATTCAATTTTGTAATGTTTACGTCTTTTTAACCGTTGTAATTTCCCAGAAATATGTGTTTACAAACGAATACCAACATGAGATCATTGATCGTATTACCTTAGTTAGGTTAATTAATTACATAATAAAGACGTTCCGTACTTTTTGCACGAAATTTGACTTTATACTAAATAATAAATAAAATTTACATACCGACGATATGAGGCTTATATTTTGTAAAATACCACCTCAAAATTAGAGCCGTATCCGCTTAAAAAGCATTAAAATAAACTGTGGAAACCCTCACGAGTTCGTATTCACTTTGTAATTCACATCTATTTTGACGTTTTATTTATATGTAAATAGGCAAATATCAAAAAAAGAAATATTATCCAATACTCCGGGGCAAATTTAAATAATTTATCGCTTTAGATATTAACGTTTCACCGCGTATAACATAAAATATGAACAATTTCAATGAGATCAGCAACTCATTTACATTGTGACATAAAAAAAATCAACAAATCTCCATGGCAACCGTTAGTTCCTATTCCTATCCCTTAATTTCCGACTCCTCCGAAAATTTAAAATCATTTCAACGTATTGCATGTAAATTTTGATGTTATTTGAATGATTACGACTTTGAAACGTACATATATTCTAAGAAACAATTCCACCTTCGACTGCCGTATGTAAATTGGCGTCTAGTGGGGTTTGATGATGGTATGATCCTGATCATCGCAATAACCCAGTTTTACATCTCGGAAAGAAAAGGAAAACGATTCTAAAACAAACAAAAAGAGAAGCAACAGTATAGCGAGAGATATGTGAATAAACACACCGACGGGAATCATTGATGATCTGTCGGATTCATATCCGTTTTGATTCCGGCTCGACTAATACGCCATGTAGGATGTGAGACTCTGCATGCGACCTTGGAGCTGTTTTCTCCCCCGATGTGCTGTGTTGTTTTCGGATTCTTTATCCTTTAGATTTACATTACAGACGGAATCTTACATAAATCGGGAGGTGTATTTCCTGTTTCAGTGCCGTAAGGATTATTTCAATGGGGACGATATGTATTGCGCGGTGAAAATAGTGACTTGTGCAAAATAATGTGTTAAACAGTTAAATAAAAGAAAATTTAAACTTAATTCAATAAGTAGTTGAGGAGATGTGGCCAATACGTTTCAACTGTTGTGATGTGATGTTTTTAGGTTGCCCTTTACTTGACTCAACCCTCAAACTTCTGTTCAGTAAAAATCATATTTTTATAATTGTGTCAAAGTAGTGTTACGTAAAATTATAACTGTCATATTTGTAAGATTTTAAAATGAACCTTTCTTACAAAGTTATTAAAAAAGACTAAACAACAAGGAAATGGTACGTGGAAGTATTCCATAGCGCGATGCATTGAGGATGTTCGAGAACGATTTCCCGATTCTACTTGTCAATTACACGACCTTGGTGCGGCAGATCGATCAGTACACATTTCCAAGAAACGGGAACTGTTCTGGACTTGACATTTTTCACCGATGAACCTCGGCTGCATATTTCTAGATACAAGAATAAATAAAATATGAGAATTTGGCCCATTTAAAAGCCCCGCCAATACATTGAGACTTCCCCACATCCATAGAAGGTAGGAGTTTGGCAAGCGAATAATTGGTCCAATTTTCGTTGATTGAACTGTTAACGCTGATAGTTTCGACGATTACGTGATAATTTGTATACAGCGATGAGCTTTCGAATGGTTATTTTCAACGGGATAATGCACTTTAGCATTCGTGGGTACAGGAATGTTTTGATAAACGGATTGTTAACTTTCCTCCGCAATCTGCAGATATTACGATAATTCCCGTTTGTTATGTCTTCCCATATTTAAAAAATACCCTATTTAACAATAATTCGCAAACACTTAAAGATCTAAAGGAAGCAATTACAGCAGCTCGGTAACTCACTCCTCAATCGTTACAAAATGGATTTGATATGAAGAAACGGGGTAGAAGTTCATTTTTTAGATTCATTTTGCATTAAGATGTTCCGTTTACAGTTCCCGATATAGAACTAACTCTCTTACACAATCATAATCTATTCCTTTCTTTTTGTGCGTTAACATCATACGAATTTTGTTTTGACGCCTCTCGCATCATGTATAACCTACATACTATATGCATCTCCCAACAATCAATCGCAAACGCATTCCTTTGTAGTAACTTATGTACGAACCGATACTCTGTAGGCATTAGGTCGCTTGTCGTTTTAATGTCTGTTATAATCACGGAAAAGATGCATACGAATCGATAGGTTTGTTCGAATTGACCAAAGCGTTATGCAGCCAAACGCATGCACATGGGCACTGATTATTTTCTATATTCCAACAGAAAATAATTACTGCTCTTGTGCATGCGTTTGGCTGCATTACGCTTTAGCCAAGTCGAACAAACCTAATGTATAGCACGCACCATCGAATAACGATCAATGTTTGTGTAGTAGATTCATTTTTAGTGAACTGGATTTATTTTAATATAACACTAGAAATCATTTGAACAAACTTTATTCCGTAGAATTGCACATTACACTCTGCAATAACATTTTGACAGATGACATAATAAGTTTTCTTCCAACCAAGGATGTACGCCCCCTATTGGATGGCGTTGCAACAGTCCATATTATAGAAAATGATTTTCTCAACTGTTGTATAATTAAGTGAAGTTTGTAACCCTAGCAACATGTAAAATAACGAAAGTAAACCTCTGATTGTTATGCTTTACTATCTCAGAAAGTAAAACTTTCGGAGGCAAGGCAGATTAGTAAAAATTAAGATAAAATTTAACATTTATCTGAAAGAAACAAGATGTTTAAATCAATGATAGATTTTTTAATAATTATTTAATAATATTGAGAGTAACATTTAGAAAATAAAACTGGTGGAATATCAATCAAATGAAACATTTTTTATTGGAACCTCCTTATTACGTTGAATAACCTTGTAATTAATACTGATATATTGACATTTCGTTAGAGAAAATATTAGTGAGAATTTCACGTAGTCTCGATTTTATTACTGTACTGTACGAATCGGCAATACAACAATTCCCCACGGAGGAACACTTCCATCCGCCATCTCTCTTTATTCACACCTGAAACATCAGCAAGTAACATGGCATTCTTCTAAACGAATGACCTGTATATTTATTTCTTCATACCAACACAACTTCACATTTAGCAAATGCATAGTAATGTCAAATCAAGTGACATTTCGTCCGCGGAGGATGACATATGTCATTTTGACGTTCCATTTAGTATTGATAGTTTTGGCAACCATGTCGTGAAAAGACGACTTGTCAAAAGTGGTTTGTTTCATTGCAAGAGCTATACATCGAATACGATACGAAAGCTCTTTCAGGTGTTAGGCAGTAACCTAAAAGTAAACTTTATAAAGTAAATCGCTATTGCGCGGTACTTATAAACGTATGTAAAATACCGTAAACAAAGCGAATCGAAAATCATTTGTGCCAAGTTCCAAAAAGTAACTGTACACGCGAAAGATTGAAATTTTCCGATCGCCGACGTGACCTTTGTTGCGAAATCGATGTCTACCGTCCGGCTGCAATTCCAAAATTATCCGACACTGATCGATTCGAACGGACGGGCCATTGACGAATATCATCCGTGCTCCTAATAGACCCGATCGATCAAGTTAAAGAATTACCGATTCATGGTCATTCATGAACCGCTGAAATATCCGCGACGCGGCGTGTGCAATCCTGTGCAGTGCGGAAATCTGTCACCTCTATAATCACGTGAATCATAAAAGAAATGTCGGGAAGCCGAAACATTTAACTAATCAGTTAAGAACATCGAGCATCACGAAGGTGGATTACTTCGTGTGCTTTTTCTTTTAATATCCATACATTTATTCTTTATTACATCCAACTGGAATACTTTTAATTGCATTATTTTTGTTTATTACGTAATAAATTGAAATTTTTCATTAAATACAATTCGCTTTGATAACCCAACTGAAGACAATGTGACCTACAATTTTAAGTTGGTATGACTGAAGAATTGGCGATAATGTAGATATGTTATAGTAATATTTAGGTGTAAAATTAGTCTTTAAAATCACGCGATTATCGCAAAAAATTTAATATGTATCAGTTATGTCTTTATAAAGACAGATATGGCAAAATCCATAAAGACAACAATATAACGAAATGAATAATAACAAGAAAATGACATCAAAGCAAAACATAATGTTCAACATAAATACTCTGAACTAGGGAATTTTATGGAACCACTTTATTTGAAATATATCACTCAGTATCCAAGAGCCAGTATTTTGATTTCGGCCCAGAATGTTTGATCAGCTCGGTAAAACACGAAAGTAATCTTTTACGCTATTCATATTTTTGTTATCAAATTATCTTCTTTTTCATCCATATTACAACGTGAATGCTCCTTTCGCTTACAGAATTAATAATCATATCCTGCCTGTCAATTTGACATTTCCCTTCGTCTATAACCCAAAATCAAACAGCTGTTGCTAAGCAACGAAGCAATGTATCCAGAACTGTCATTTTTTAGATCCTACTTATGCGAATGCCGATTTGAATGTAGGTAGTCTATTCGTCCCCTGTTTTTCTTTTTCTTTTCGTCTTTCGTTCCGTTTCGCTCTTCGTCGTCCTATTCCGTTCCATTTTGCATTACGACGATTTCGTAATGTGCCCGAAAAAATTAAAATAATCGGGTCATGTTTATTTCATTAGGTCAGATGGTCACAAGTCCAAATATGTATGTAAGTACATCAGGCGTCATCTGTCGGTGCATTTCAAATCTGACGAATGAGACGCGGACGCCATACAATTGAATATTGAATATTTTTGGCATCGGGCGATAAAATTGATCTTTTCATTCTTTTTTTTTTTTTTTGATAAATTGTTTCTTGCTTCTCCCAACTTAATAGTAAGAAATTGCTACGCATCTTTGAGGTTAATAAACTGACAGTGTACATATATGCAACTGTCAGATTTCCGTAAAATGCAGTGACTGCAGTGATGTTTAATGATAAAATTTGACATATAAAAATCGTAATTTCTTTCTTTATGTCGTACCTGCAGTTATTTTGCCAAGTCTTCTCCCAAATTATTTGCGGACATTTCTCAATACGATAACTTAATTCTGCCTAAATATCGGACGATGTCCGGTCCTGTCACTGCCGTAATGTTAATCAGATTATGCATACATGTATGTATCCATCCGCGGGTGCCTCTTGTCTGGCATCTGGTCGATTTGTGAACCAAAAATCGCCAAATAGTTCGTCGGTGTGCATCCTCTTATTCGAGTATATGGAGACTGTTTGGGCGTCAAGGTGAAGGTGATGACAAGGTTAAATTTTTCAAGTGTCTGTTCTGAAATGTAACGTCCAATCATCCCTTTCAACGTTCGAAGTGATACGAAAATTTTACGTATGTAAGAGAAAACCTGGCGAAAATACGTTAATTTGTGATGTAGAGAACAACTTCCAGTCAAGATATTCCACTTTTTACATCTATTTTAATTAGTTTTCTTATTTGTCTTAAAGTAATCAGTAAAAATTACTTGAAACGTCAACGTTTAGTCAAATTTTTAGATGCTAGAAACTCAGAAACGCTATTTGAGGAAATAAAATCAACTAAAAGCACCCTTTACTTTTGTCAGTTTCGTATAATTTTCGAAACTATCTAATAATAGTTCTTATTACTGTTGTTAGGAGAATTGACAGAAAGAAATTTTGAGAGAAACGTCAAATTTAACCATTTACGTTTGACATAGAGAAAAATAAAATATGTAACAATACGAGATGTAAATACTATTTATTGTCGTTTTACAAAATAATTATGTATTTACAGACGTAGACAGTAATCCTTATACATAATGGTAAAAATAGTTATTTTATTACAGATATTTACATATATTGCCTATCAAAATTTGAATCATTTATTTAAATCACAACTTGGATTCATTCATCGATAAAAAATTCGACGGATTCGCACTTAGAAGCTACATATAAAAGATCAAATAGGAATCAAACAACCAGGATTTAGGATTTATGTTACACAGAGAGATCCCGAGAATCACGTGCCCCGTGAATTTAGTAATTTTTTGCTTAAGGTTGATTTTGTTAGTTTGCAGTATGGGTTGGCAATGCCATTAGCGTGCGTGGTGCGTATCAGTTTACACATGGTTTACATGTCATCATAAAAAATTTCTGGTGAGATAACAGAGTTGCGCTTTCGGGGTTTCAGGAATTTTGACCGACTCTAACCGGGTTAACACGGTCAAACGTAGGCGTTGTAGCCCCGGATAAGTTTTTTGCTTATAATTCGGAGACGATTAGAGATACGTGAATACGGTTTGATTGAGCGTAATCTGCGGTAAAAGACGGGTTGTCTGCTATATAGTACATTAAAATTTTCTCTTCGGATAACGGAGTTGCACTTTCGGGGGGTTCGGAAATCTTGACCGGCTCCGACCGGGTTGACACGGTCAAAGGTAGGAATCACAGCCCCGCACAAGTTTTTTGCTTATAATTCGAAAACCGCTAGAGATACGCGAATGCGGTTCATTTGAGTGTAATCTATGGTAAAATTCGCGTCGATCGGTATATACTACATTAAAATTTTCTCGTCGGATAACAGAGTTGCACTTTCGGGGGTTGCGGAAATCTTGACCGGCTCCGACCGGGTTGACACGGTCAAATGTAGGAGTTACAGCCCCGGACAAGTTTTTTGCTTATAATTCGAAAACGCTTAGAGATACGTGAATTCCGTTTGATTGTGTGTAACATCAGCAGTGTGACTAACTAATATAATTCAAGTTGGCGACATTTTCAGCCACGTGGTTCTCGGGATCTGTTTCTGTCTCTGTACAAGCGATGTAACAAAATTGATTTAGCTTTGCTGCATTTTTAGTCACGTGGTTCTCAAGAATTGTTGATCTCACCCTATATAAATATTATTATAGCAAGTGAGTCGCATGTAGAACATTTTAGAATGGGCAAATCAGCTGATACAGGTCGGCCATATTGAAAAAAATATACTTTGTGCTATATTCAAAACTTTTTTATCGTTTTTTATGTACTTTAAATTAAATATTCTTAGAAAATGAGGTAGTCCATACTAACACTATATCGCATTTAAGTAACATTATTAATATTAGAAACGTACAAAAATATACTTTAATAAGACAGGAGGAAGTGTTTATTAAATTTTAGGTTATTTTAACTTTTTTTATCACTTAATATCACATTTTTTGTAGTTGCATACACAGTATGTAAAATTTCCGTTTTCGTATTTTGTTTCTTTAAATGACATCTAGAGTGCATTTCAACTTTGTTACAGGAAACTTTTTTATCATTTTTTTTAAATACCAATTATCAGTTGCTCATATTTTGGATTTTAAAATTGACACCCTATATTTAGTTTTATTTTTGTTGTATTCATACGAAAAGCCATGTTTGTTTTTCAATCTAATTCCTTCTCACGTATTTTTTTTTATTCATTCACCTATTGCGGTTTTAAATTAATTTACGTAACCTTTACGGTATAAATCTTTAGAGTTTCACCCCTATTTTGATTCCTTTCTACGTCACATTCGTTCGAATTAAACCCTCTATTCTCCACGCCAAACAGTAACGTTCTCTTTCTCATGCTACAACTGATTTCGTCTAAGGTTTTATTTTTCGTTTCGGGAAGACAAAATCTACAGAACAAGAACGCCAACACGGAAGCCGTCAAGAATATGGCGCAAGTCCAACTGAAACCGATCCACTTGATCGTATCCGGGTACAATTTGACGCTGAGGAATATAAATATTTGCGCTACGCATATCACCACTCCACTCACGACGGATCTCACTCCGATCGAGAAGAATTCCCCCACGAGAATCCAGGGGATAGGTAGCATGCCTATCATACTGAAAAATACGTTTGCCACCACGCAAACTAACGGAATACAGGGCCAGTGTCTCTCGGTGGATGTCAGGGTGAAATATTCGAAGTAGGCGACGATTCCCAGCATGCTCAGCGCCATTCCGGAACTGGAAATCATACAGAGGACTCTCCTGCCGAAACGATTGATCAAGATGGCTCCCAGAATCGACATTACGAACCTAATCGCGCCTACTATGATGGAAGAGATGTGTTCGTCGAAATGGACTTGGGCATCCTTGAAGAAATCGACCGCGTAGAACAAGATGGCGTAGATCCCGGACGTTTCTTGCAGGAAGAATAATATTAGGAGTATTAAGAGGGGCTTCAATGTGCTGGTGCTGCAAAATAATGTTTGGAAATTCGCTTTTTCTAAGGAGTCGCTAGATAACTTCATGGTAGCAAACTCGTCTTGCGCCACGGCTGGATTTCTCCGAAACCAAATCAGACTTTCGAAAGCGTCTTCTTTCCTATTGACGTGATGTAAGTAGCACGGCGATTCTGGCAGTAATTGTATCGTTATCAAAGTGAAGAAGCTGAAACTGCAACTGATCAAAGCGACGATTTTCCAATGCAGGAGAAATCCTAAAGTATATGTTAAGAGGATCCCGAACGAGGCAGAGACCGGACCCAGCGCCTGGAAAATCCCTCGGGTTTTTGGAGTCGAAATTTCAGTCACGTAAGTGTAGCTGGCGGTCGCCATTCCTATCGAAACAAAAATTAATGGATTTCCAACAAAAATAGCTGTTAGAAATGATGTGTTTACCTGCCGCTACTCCGGTCATTAACCTTCCAACGTACAACAGATTGATATCATCTGCTAAACCGATACAGATCCAACCTATCAGGAACGGCAAGCTGCTGAACTGTATCGATCTCTTCCTACCGAACCACTCCGCTAATAAACCGGATAGAATAGCTCCTATGGGATTGGTGACAGCCCCGAAACTTGCTATAAATAGAAAAAATTAAACAGATTTAGCACACAAAAATCGTATTTTCATAGAAATGTCGACAGTTATGATGTGTTTAACAATTTAGGGTTGGTAAAATCTACGTATATTTATAAGATTTACGTATCTCACCTGCGATGTGTCATTTTTGACAATTGTTATTCATGGCGGTTATTTTTACCTTTAGGAGTTGGTGATATGCGAATTTTAAAGTATGTTTTGTCAAAAGTGACAGTTACATTGAATTAATTGCGTACAAAAGGCAAATTGGAACAAAATTTAATACACAACTCATATTTTATGGACATTTTAACAATTTAGGGTTGGTAACACCTGCACTTTAGGTTTACGTATCTAACCTGCGATGTGTCATTTTTGACAGTTGTTATTCATAGCGGTTAGTTTTACCTTTAGGAGTTGGTTATATGCGAATTTTAAAAATATGTCTTGCCAAAAGTGACAATTACGTAAATCGATTGCGTACAAAAGGTAAATTGGAACAAAATTTAATACACAACTCATATTTTATGGGCATTTTAATCATTCAGGGTTGGTAATATTTTAGATTTACGTATCTAACCTGTGTCGTGGCATTTTTGACAGTTCTTATTAATGGTAGTTAGTTTTGACGCCTAGGAGTTGGTCACTTTGCGCATTTGTAAAATGAAAGTAATCAAAAGTGACAGATACTTGTATATTGACTGTGGGTGGAGTTGAATGAAGAAAAGTTGAGAACTGAAGCGATGAAACGCGATATATCTCGTCTAAACTCAACAGAATTGCTTCTTTGCACTTGATAGCTATCATATAACTAGTTAGGGGTGAAAGTGAACGTTTAAGAAGCATTACCTACTTAATTTGTGATTGAGTTGTAGTTATTTTAGCATTTCGTGGTTGGTTATACCTATGAAAAAATTATTTTTGAAAGGTGCTATAATTTTTGGTAATACGCATACAGTTTTACGACGTAAGCTGACGTTTATCGATCCAACGTTGATATTACTGGAAAGTTTTTAATAAAAAAGAAATATTTCTGCACATTAAAAACACCAAAGTTATATTTCCATATAAGTACATGTTATTCAGATGTTATTTTTTGACAGTTGTTATTGATTGTAATACATGGTTATTTTTGCCTCCCTCTTAGTTGGGGACATTCAGGAGTTGAAATATGCACTTTTTTTATAAAGTAACTTGTCGAAAGTGACAGTTATGTATTCATTGTGAACTTGAATAGCAATGAAAAACGAATCCACCAGACGTGAAATTGTATTTCAATAAGATGTCAAAAATGACATTTATCTATCATTTATTGATGTGACTGTGGGAAAGATTTTTAAAAATGACTGGATATTACGTTTATTCCGACGCGATTATCCTCGATTTTAAGTAGCGACTTGACACTGATGGAAAAGCGAGTTCGTTCAACACTGAACTTAACATTGGATCGCAGATCGAGCAACTGGCAGTCTACTGTTCGCTTCACGCATTGAAGTGTTTGGTTTCTCGCATTTCACGTCTATCTGTCTCTCTTTGTCTCTGGTGTGGTATCGTATATTGTAGGTGGTGTCAGTAGCTACGTACAGATACCAACGTACTATTAGTAAATACATACAGGAATATGCGGGTATAATCGAATGCTGCTGGTTGTGTTGCTATTGTATATCCAGTAAGAGAGTGCGTTGACTTTGTAATATGCAACTCGGCGACCTTGTCATAGATTAGCGGCTTGGCGTTGTTTTCTTTTATTTCGTTTCTTCCTTTTTTGTGTTCCGTTCGATTCGTATTTATATAGAGATATAAAGATATGAAAACAGAACCGTCTCGAAGGGAAAACATGTGGTGGTGGCACAATTTTACGAAAACCACCGAATTTCAACCCAGACACTTAACCGGTAGCAGAATACTTATTTTTATTGTTTGATTGATTGATTTATCAATGGCATTAATTACATATTTTATATGTAATATTCATCAGTGTTATTCCCCGGTAATTTTTACATTTCTTTAAATATCTTTTTTTATTATTTCTGCGAAATTCACCCTGAAGGAGCGATTTGACAGATACGTATTTATTTTGCTTGATTGAACTCCAGAACGGAGAAGGGTAGAATGAAAATTTACACGTAAAAGTTGCACCGTATTGAAGGTTACTTCCGAACTGTAGTGTTATAAAAATGACTTTTTAATAACACTAACCTCAAAGACGTTAATGTCAGAATGTGACACAATCGCACATGTGATTTAATATACTGTTATGTCAGTTGAGTTCGTTTTTTACATCTGATTGATGTAACCAGGCATGTCATTTGCTCTTTCCCTTTCTTCTTTACGTCTTTCTAAATCGTCTTTTTCGTGTCGGTACCATACATAAATAAATCACCGTTTCAGTCTAAAGTAGACGACCAGAAGATGCTCTTCCGTTGTATTTTGGAATATAATTAATATAAAAAAACATTGAAAATTCATTATTAATGAATCAAGAAAGTAATTATAGTAATTGTAAAGTAATTAAATCAGATCTTAGCATCGTTAATTACCAATATATCCATCAGGCGTTAAGACGAAGCATCTTTTGGTAGAGCATAAGAATATTCTCCAATCCGTCCCTGTCTAATTCTAGATCAAATCCAATACGCTCCAGTTCTATACATAATCCGTAACAGAATTACTTCGTCGAAAACTAGGCGAAAAGTGATAGCTTTAACTGCTTCCTCGCTCCCATTGAAAAGCGAACACGATCGACGTGTTAAAACGTCCATTATTTCGATGACCTCAGCGCCCAGTAGTTGCCGTACGATGCGGAACCATTCTAACCAGACGAGAACGACGGATGGTTGAACTGGAAGCGATTTTATCGTGCCCGCCAGCCGTACGCGATGACAAATTGGTCAGAATTAAAAACCGAAATGAGATTTCGATTTCCTGACATGTACTTGGCGAACTTCGAAAGTCAACCTCGTCTTGTACAAATACATTTACCCGGAGGGACTTAATAAACGCGTTAAATTGATCGTGAAAGATTTGTTATCTTGTTAAATTGATTTTAAAACATATTATTGTACGTGCACAACTTTATATGTAGCTGGCTCAGAGTTATTGGGTTTTATTTTTATATGGAAAACGTATGTAAGAAAATGGCATGCAATGAATAAGTTCAAGTCACTCTTCGATCACTTTTACGATTTACCTTAAATTAAAAAAGGACTAATAGTAAAAATTGGTTGAAACGTCAAATTTCGACAGAGACGTCAAATCTGACGTTTCAAACGTCAAATATTTAGACGACACAACATTCGACACTATTTGAGAAAAAACTAAAAGTCCCTAAATCGTGTTTACCCCTTAAAACTGCCGTTATCTCCGGAACCAAGTTAAATAATGCTTTGGAATTTTACACGATATTAAAATATATTCCGGGAAGTATTTGCATAAATTTGGAATCAAGACAAGCCAAAAACGCGGTCTCAAAGTCTGACTATACTTTAAGTGACGTTCAAATCTGTCACCTGTCAAAATTTTTAACATTTCCATTCTCAATTTGAAGTGAATTAGATTATCGTAAAAATAAACGACCTTTTATGTTATGTGATTAAAACAATATTGCACCTCACCTAACCACGACGCCTGCTCCATGTCTATCTCGATGGTAGCGGAGGACTTCAGTTGAGGTAGCAATATGGCGCTGTACCCTTGACATATACCGATGGAAATGGAAACTGAATGCGCACAGATCGCTGCCAGGGCCTGCAAAGTTAAGATATTAAAAGTGTTGTTCTTTTTTCGCTCACACGCACGACACAAAATAAAAAGAAAAAATGGTCGACCTTAAACAAAACGATTTATTTTTGCGAGCGACTAATATCTCAATGGCGAAACCTTCCCTTAAAATATATTATCGATTCGTCACCGTTAAAATGAATTATATACCTTTCCAGATCGATAAATATAGATGTAAATGTAAATATAAGTTCTAATATTAGTGTTTATTACTATTATTAGTGTGAGAAGTGATTGTCTTTTCTGAGATGTTGTTATAAATGTTGCACGATTTGTATGTCAAGGCATGCATCTCTTGTACATACATATATCTGCGTGTAAAAAGCAGAAATACCCATGTATAGGTGGGCATATATTACTAGGGAAGAATGGCAATAAATATGGATCGGGTATTGTTTCATTTACTCGTTAATTACTAGTGAGATTATTAATGAATAACCATTGTGTTAAAGGGATGATTCAATAGTGATGCTATTATTATAAAAGATATAATTAACAATCGAAATGATCGTTTGTACAATGGAATTGCATACTTGTAAACTGTCAATTGTCAATGTCAAAATTTGACGCAAATTTAAATCATGGTCAGAGGTCGCTGCTCCGAATATGTAAGTATATTCAGATATATTGATCAAAGTATTCGATAATTTATCTCGCAGAATCCAATGCTGCTTAGAACATTTCTTATAAGCAATATTTAGACTGTTTTTAGCTGTATCATATTGATCATCATTTGCATTATTAAACTTCTTTTGACCATTATTTTTACCGCTTAATAATTGACTATATCAAGCACACTAGTCCAAGCTACTAGGGTGTTAGATCTGATATTCGAATGTTTAGTAAACGTATTGATCATTTACGAATTGTTCAGTATTGCACACAAACACGGTATTCGTCTCAAACATCAAAAATCACCGCGCATATTGTTGTATATGGCAATTTATTAACATATGCAACTATTGCGTATGTAAGAATGATAACGATCCATCGCGCATGCAATTAATTACGAATACATCTAAGGATAAACATTTGTTTTTCCTGCGAGACTCTCGGTAATACTAGCAAATTAAACTAGTATTCCGTATAATAGGAAGATTAGAGTCTCGACGTAGGTACTATATAATATTATGAATTTTTCAAACTCGGCCTTGGCAATGATATTCAAACGTGAGGTTTCGTAACAGATAATCGGCTTCGAATTCCGCTTCACGTTGTAATTCATTTAATTTATTTATCACATGTCGACACGCAACTTGCACGGGTTACGCAGATATAATATAGTCATTAATTTAATCAATTTTCCGCTATTTAAGTCGGAAGATTCGGAGGACGTGACAAAAAATTACATTTTAGGTTAGATTAAGCGTGAATTGTCATTCTCCGGGGAGGACTACTTTATTACCTACACCGTGTGATACCAACGTGAGAATTGAAAAGATCCCATTGCGGAATTGTCAAAATTGTATTATCCGGCATATCAGATTTATAGGGAGAAGTTAATTTTAAAAAAGATGTATGTACCCCATTAACAATGATTTGATTAATGTACATATATATTATGATTCACTTATATCTTTTAATTAAGTCTATTTACGCCGCACAGAAGTTAATTAAATTATGACTATCTGTCATGTTTAATTAAAAACAAATGCGTTGATCAGTATAATGAAAGATATTTTAAAATTTGCCTATAATAGATATGCTTAATAGTGATGTGTGATCTTTAACATCTAGTAATTTTTAGTTTTGCTTTACTTTTACTATTGGTACCTACTTTTAGGGCTTTGACATTTGACAAGTGACATATGTCAACTAGTAATTAACACTATATTAAAAAATCTTTCTATTCTCCCAACGTTAAAGAAAAGAGGTGTTTTTAACACATGAATTAAATTGTTCCTTCCTTCACAAAATCCTTGATATTAATCCATAAGGATTCTTGCTATTATTATTTTATGTGTATATATGAATATGCTAGAAGCATCCAATTAAATCAAGAACCTTGTTCCTTATTCGTTGGTTACATTTGCTTGCTGCGGTATCGTGTAAAATAGAAAAAGTGTATATAAAAGAGCAAATACAGACCTAGTAAGAACTGGAACGAAATATTATAATATGTAGGAGTTTTCTTATCTTAACAGAAGGATAAAGGTGCTATACGTACAGTAAATAATTTATATACCGTTCGTAAAAGGAAAAATGCGCGGCATTATAAAATCCGATTGTAAACATACTCTGTTTTATACAGTAAATAGTAAAGGACCTTTCTTATTTACTTCTGTAAATCTAGCTTCGTCCAAGTTTGTGTGGTTAGTAATATATGGGTCAAGGGATGACATTTATTTAGTTTAGTCACAATAATTAGTGAACCTTGCTTGCATATAATCCCCAAACATCTATTTGTTAACAGCAAGCATAATCAAGTACTGAGAATTAGATCTTAGAGCATTTTCATTATTACGTATCAGATTTTAAAAACCGATTTTAATAATCAAAATATGATAAATCGACGTAAACTTGGAAATTTTTGACAGTTTATGTTGAGAAACGTCAAATTTGACATTGACAATATCAAAGTAAATTCATCCACATATACCCAAATGTCAAAAGAAAGGTTGCGCATATATTAAAATATGAATCAAAACGAAACAATAATCACAGAAACGTTAAAGCCGATTTATACTGTTTTTTATAATTAAAATATCAGAAATGAAATTGTAAGTCGTAGGATTTTTGATAGATTATGACGATAAACGTCAAATTTGACATTAACAGTACCAAAGTAAATTTGATTAAAATTATTATTAAATTGTGGATGTATTGTTGTACCTACACATATCAAAATATGAGAAATCGAAGTGAATTGTTACATTTTTGACAGATTATAATGATAAACGTCAAATTTGACATTGACAGCATCAAAGTAAATTTTATCAACCTAGTATTAAATTCTCGTATACTTAGATTCTAAAATATGAAGAAAGAGATAAAAATTTGCTAAAAGCGGCATGGCTTATCGATATTTACACCGTTAAAATACGCAGAGATACTATTGCAAGTGTTTAGTTTTTTGTCTTTTCTAGACCTCAGTGGAATTTTACCTAAATCGAATAATAGGCCACTTCCTACTACACAGCACAAACAATAATAGCTGAAGTGCGATTATGATGGATGAATCATGTTATCTATGATGCATATACACATATTACAGAACGTTAGGCTAGAATTTGTTTAGTGTAGCTACTGTGATGGCCACTTAAAGAGAAAATTTGACGACAACTTAATCGAATTAAAACGATTTCGGACTTGATTGTTAGTTAACATAACACCACTTGTTTATTAGCAGAGACAATAGGAAACGGAATGTGTTTGAAAAGATAAAAATTGAAGTTATGTATCTTTATGAAAGCACTGATTTTGACATTATGGAAGAAGATGTAGTATATCGTTTGTTTTGGATACCTTTTGACCTTTATTTTGACAGTTGACAAGTCTAATAACCTTTATGAAGAATATACCATATAGAGAACTTTTTTTAATGTAACTTGTCCGTTTTATTTATTTTTTAATGGTTATACAACCAAAAAAGATTCTTAACTATATCATCAGGCAGCAGATGTCAATGTCGGAACCTTAACGACTTTTTAATTTTGTTAAAGTAATATTTCTGCCCAGACGCTCGTTATGATTTTTTGCATCTTAAAATTGTATTATACTTTTTGTTTCTTCTTTACAATTATTATTATGATTATTGTTACGTATTATATAATACTAATCTAATGTTTCTATAATATTCACTGTTTCTTTATAATTTTAACAAACAAGTATTTTTATCCCAATGTAAGATTTCAATCTTCCTGTACAATACGTATAGGTATATTGAAGATTGCATTTTGTTGTTGATTGCCTGTTGATTGATTTATTCATTTCGTATTGCGCGTATTTTCAACGAAATGAAATCTACATATTTACTTCGAAGACCTTGTCTATATACTTCAGTGTTACAATTAGAATATAGAAGGAACAACAATTTTTCTGCTACGTACAACGAAGGACCGTTGAATCATTTCAATCTTACTCTATTGTACACAGATCTGAGATTTAGTATTCCGCAGGATTGTACCACGTTGTAACACGAGGGTCGAATCTATTTCCATCGTTAATTTGTACTAAATATTACTATTACACGACCTTCCCTTTAGCAGTGAATTAAAACAAAAAACAAAAGAGCGGTAAAGCAGTCTCAAAACAATGTTGCAGTTATCGAAAGCGAGATGCAATCTGTAAAATACAACCAAACTTGTAGTAGACGACGGAAAATTGTCAGTAAATTTATAGGAGGTGATATTCATACAATTTTTACACAAATTGAAAAGTTTCGTTTATTTAAAATTTAGTATTAAGTATTTTGATATCAATTGAAATTGTAAATGGTATAAATGCTTTTGAGTTTTAATTAATTAATATATTATATACATTAATCTATAAAATCACATCTAGCTGTGTTTATCATACAGCAATTGTTATTTACCTGATTGTCAGCATTAAAAGCATTCAATTCCCGCACTTTAATAACTAAAGCGAAGAAGGGCGCAGTACGCTATCGAATCAATTTGACGCTTAATGATTGGATAATATATTTGATTGGTTTCATTTATTTTATGAACTTTGTCTACATATTCGTATTTCTCGAGTCAATTATTTATTCGCATATCCTTAGCTTTTACTTTTTTTATTAGTTTAAGTAATATTTATCCAAGTTTATTTTTTATATTTATTTATTCAAAATATCCACAAAAATCTAAGTTAACGCGATCTTTTCTACACGAAAACTTGATGCACTTCCAAATCCGATAATGTACTGCGTCTTTCCGCGCTCTATTAATTGCATACCTAACATTTTTCTACTGTTGTTTCTTTCCAAACAAGACGTTTTGCTACCGTATTTCCTCAAATAATATATGATAATGTAGCGAATATAGGGTGGAAATTGTAAAAAGGAGTTTTGCTTTGTATCTGCTGATTCTCCAACAAAATAAAATAGATTTTTTTTCAATTTTAAAACAGTTGTATGCTACATACGTTCACGTATTCGAAGTAGCAGGGATGATAAAGGGAATTGCTAATCAAACTAATATGTGCATAGGTTATTCTGTTCGTAGTTCAAAGATAAATCTTGAATATATCTGCGATTTTTTAAATTTAAGTACAAAAACAGTTAAAGAATTAATATTTTTGGCCGATATTATATTTTGTTAGCTTTGGATAATTCCTAGCAACGATAAAATACTGTCTGAATCCGGTTTACTATTTTTACTTGGATAATTAGCGTTATTAGCGTTTTTGTTAATTGATTAATGCATAATGCTCGCACGAATAGCGATATAAAAAGTGCATACAATATTATCAATATAACTTACCGTTCTTCCTAAACCGTAGTCCCAATACTTCTTAATTGTTCGCAGAAAGTCGTACATTCTCTCAACTGCCTGCAAACAACAAACACAAGTCTATAAGATGATGCATAATCGTGCACTGATTCCACACACGAACAAAACTTATTTACGCCAACAAAGTTTGTTACGTATTTCCACACGGAGTATAAAAAATAGACATTACTTGACTTAACATTAATTACTTGAAACACGGATATTTACAAATCATTGGTTGTAAATATAAAAATGCATGTTTAAGTATAACAGGTATCGCACTACTGGACTTGTTTCAAACCGCGAAAGTTTGTTTATACCCAAAGCTTTCGAATGGTAATTTTGGCTTGCGAAAATGTATATTTTTAGGCGAGTACTATTAGAACGGCTGCCAATTTCAGTGAATTTTGTTTATATCAACTACAATCAGAAACGCGGTGTGGTGAATCGAGATCGTACGATCTATTTTCAGTATCAAGCGATGAAAAATGTCTGTTGATCAACAATAATGTTTTGGGAAGAATCCCTTCAAAATATTTTTCTCAAAGTTAGATTCAACAAATGCTAAAAATGAAATTGAGAGTATGATAATAAAGAGAAAATTAAAAGTAAAAAACAACTCACTTCATAGTTTGTATGTAAGTGACAAATGTTAAACTCTATTAACGACAATTGAAAACTCAAGTAACAAAGTGAAAATGTTTGTTTAAATAATAAGGAAGCGGCTTGTAATGCGGGATTATATAATTTACGTAATATTGCAGGTAAAAATGCATTTTTAATTTGGAAAGGACTTGAAGAAAAGATATTAAGAATACGATCGTCTGTTGGTTTAAAATACTTATATTTATGTTTAATTTTATTTGTTAATTTTAGTGTTTTAAGGTAGTAATACAAATACAATGTCCATACGATTCGCTAGTATACTTGTAACGGTACCCTTACAATAAATTAAACTTCGAAAATGGTTTGCCTAACATGAGTACTCTATTTGTACTTCTCAAGTCGCGCAGTTCTAGTAAAAGTAATTTATGTACCATATGATAAATGTGATAACAAGTTTATTACACAAGAAAGGCAAAAACAACAACAAAATTAAACAACAATGGATAAGATATAGATTTGGGGCCGCTTTTGACTGTTAATATGAATGGAATAATGAGTAATGTAGGAATTTGTGGACTTGGCTCTACGGATTTCAATCTTCTAATTCGCTGGGGCTACCAGATTCGACGGGGAGTTGGCGTTTAAAACAGCCAACCTGCCTTGATCGCTTCCTGGTCTTCGCTCTCTTTATTAGTCCGACTCACGAACAGATATCTCTGGATTAATGACTTATTACGGGGTGGATAACGACTTTTACTTAAATAACCGTCCAGTGAATTAATGTCAATTGACTCTCTAAACTGAGTAACACCTCCAGTCAGGTCGAGAATTGTCCCTTGACTGACTTTTATTTCATTTATTTTTTCGTAATGTCAAAGTTGACATCTCGCCTCCTGAGAATTATCGCCGCCAGTAATGTCACCTGACTGACCTATTTTAATTTAGTTTTGACGTGCTGTCAAAACTGACGCCCCGCTTGATAGCTCGTATCTTCTTACTATAGGCTTTCCCTCCACTTCATTACCCGTCCACAACTCCTTTTTACAATATATAAATGATAATTTAACAACGTCAACTTAAAGCCGTGCCTAAACTGCACCGACATTTAAAATTTCTATGCTATTTAAATTTGTAAAATAAAAAATCTTTTATTCGTACCATTCCATTACATACTGTATATCGTTTTAACTCGTATGACATAATCTAATTTATAAATATGGAACGGCACGATCTTCATAATCGTTTCCAAGTTCTCTTTAATTCCTTTTTTATTTAAAACAATCGCAGTAATGTATATCACATAAATATGCGGAATATATAGTTTATTATTACACACATATTGCGGATTGAGATGGAATATTGTTTCACGTGATGCAATTCAATTGAAAATGTTATCAGAAGATCCATTTAGTTGAAGCTTATGCGACACTTTTAGCTATAACGAAGCTCTGCATTTTCTAAATTATGCAATTGTCGCGTTACACTTCAGTTCGCATCGCTGATGGAAATATCAAACAACGAGAAAAACTGCGTCTGGTTGTTTATGATTTTCAACCTTGAAAGATACTTCTCATATATTGCACACATCTCGAGGAGTACATGAATAATCTTGATGCAAAAATGATTTAATAACAATGTTATACGGAGGTATTGTTGTTATCTCCAATTATTAATTAATTAAATCGTTTCTGGGGTATTCAACGTGGGAAATGCACATAGGATTAAAAGTCGGAAGCAAGGTGTAGTCGAGTTGAATGATTGATGCCGTGGATTGAACGATTCTGTGACCTTGCTGGCGTAAAATATATTTATTTATGTTGTATCTTACAATGTATAGTTACACCTTGCGAACACAAACGTACATATATCGATGCGACCAGAAAAATGTATACCTACGGTGTAGTGTTGCTCTTTAATTTTGTATTCGACGTAAAGGTTACTGAAAATTGATTGGTGCATCAAATTCGGATCTATCGTACGGAAATGCCGAGTGATTTTTGATGTTTGACGAAAATACATCGATGTTTTAAGTACTAATTAACAAAATAATTCAGAAGAAAAAATAGTATAAATATTCTTTATAGATAATATTTCAGGTCACTCGCAATTGATGATGATCAAGTGATATTTCCATTTGCGAGTAACTGATGTAACATTACTTAAAATTTCATTAAAATGCCATCTTGATTAATAAAAAATAGTCAAGTAATAACAATACTTCTTCCGAAGAGAAAGTTGTGTTTAAAACTTCATCATTAAAATTATTTGAATACCGCTCATAAAATACTATTCGTCGCGGATAATCAACATCCATGACTTGTTGCAAAAATGTTGTACGATATGGAAATAATTATAAATCTTCTTTAAAAATCCTATGACAAGCATCAATTGATAACCCAGTTTGATTAAGCGAGAGTTCGTATTAAAGTTTTTAGGACATCATTAGTCTCATCATTTATCGATCACTTCTTCTGTGTGGAGTTTTGATCGCCCCATACTACCGGTGTGTCGAAAAAATGGAACAATTCTGTTGCGTGCATTCTGAAAAGTATTATAAACAAAAACAAGCATAGAAAATTCTTCTTCTAAAAACACGAGTGAACCACGACTGACTTTTTTTTCATTTATTTTTTCGTAATGTCAAAATTGACATCTCGCCTTCTGAGATTTGACGCAGTCAGTAATGACTGACTTAATTTAATTTACTTTGACGTATTGTCAAACTGACGTAATGCTAAAAGTGACGTCCCGCTTGACAGCTCGTGTCTTCTCACTATAGGCTTCCCCGCTTCTCTTCTATCGCTTTTCGTCCAGTCCACGCAACTCCGTTTTTCAATATATGACGGATAATTTAATAACATCAACTTAAACCTTTCCAAAACTGCGCTGACATTAAAATTTCTATTGTATTTGAATTTGTTAAATAAAAATCTTTTATTCGTACGGTTCCATTACAATACCATATTAAATTTCAAAAATACAGCCTGCCATTTTTTCAATTGGATTCCGTCAATTAGTGACAGACAACATTAGATTTTTTTCGTCCAAAACCTACTTGACTCCGGATTTATTCGGAACACCCCTTTCTGATTAGTTAAATCATTGTTTATCCGTGGCTGTCTGTGACTGTTAACCGTAGAAAGAAAATTATATTAAATACGAGCCATTTGTTTCCAGAGCGTGTTGATAACCGAAGATTATCAAGGGGTTGGAATAAGGCATGAGACAAACAGATGATATCCGAGAAACTGACAGATAAAAACAGTTCTAATGTCATTTTCGATTTAATAGGCAAACATCCAACCTCCTCTTGAGTCTACTAAATAATATAATCAAACAACGTAAATCATAATGAGCTGTTTTTGAAACACATCTTGCACATACCCGAATAGAAGACGAGCAAGTTCAAACTTGATTCAATCTTTAGGGGCTGTGAATACAAACTCGTATTAGAGTGTAACAATTTTATTTTTGATCTAATAAACTTGCATTCAAAATAAAATGTACGCATGATAATTTTCTATTTTTGGTTTCACAAAAATTTCAGTTTGAAAATTAGGGTTGTCACTTATTTCAAACGATCAACTTAACAAAAAGAATAATAAAAAATCATACGGTATTAAATATTCAAAAGAGATTATAACCGAAGTCATACGACGGTATCGCTTCGTGTAATATAATTCGAAACAATACTGCAATAAACTGCAGTACTGCATTTTTTTCTTACCAATTTTAGGTGAAGCCTTATTACGTCAATTTTACGTCGAAATGAATGTTTTAAAATAAGCTCGTGGCACGTAATATTAACCATAAAATCAAGATAAAAAATTGTATAATACATATGCGCTGTTTACCTATATGTTTTAAATAGGAAAAACATTGGATGGTTTTATTTGTTTTTGGCATTTCTTATTTTTATGTTAATTAACACACTTATTGTGTGCAAGAGTTAATGTAACATATTATGAACGGTAATATAAATATAGCGAGGTCGTAAGTATGGAATAAAATTCATAAGATCCCAGACATTTCTTTGTTTAGTATTCGCACGTGAAGAAATAATCGTTTTCTATTCTCTTAAAGTTATACATAAACCGCGCAAAATTATAAAAATGCGTTACCATCCGACGCAAACCTTTGAAACGTCAAATTTTGACGTTTGACAATTCCACGAGTTTAAATAAAATACACGTTTTTATATGCATTTAAAGTCTAAAAATTTGCTGTAGTGTCGCATTATAAACAGTTAAATGGTTTAAATAATTTAAAACTTACTAAAATCAAAACATCACGTAAGATTTCTTTACAGTAATAAAACGATATATTTTATCATTTAACCCCGTCTGTCAAATTTCACATTTTCTATTCTGATAAAAATGAATCAGGTGCACCAACTTGCGACTCTTAAGTATTTTCTTTAGTTTCTGAGAAGTAAATTGATTTATTGAAATTTGAAAATTTTAGGTGTCGTTTTCTTTGCGATTTTCTATCGATTTTATTTGTTGTTATTGAAGCTAAATTACTTATGGTAATTTCCTCGAAGGAACCGATGAAAAAATCCAGAATTAATAACATGTGGTTGCGAGCCTTTTGAAAATTTACATGCATAAATGTATACAATATTTATGTAGTACTAACAAAGATGGCCTGGAATTTTGAATATTTTATCTGGGAAAATTAGGATGAGTCATTATTTGCGGTAAAAAGAAAGTTCATGCCTTGACTAGTCATATTTTTTGATAATTATATAAGCAACGAAAACCCAGACATTAATAAAATTAAATCAATATCAGGTTAATAAACATTTACAATTTGTGTTATTAAAATCAAACTAACACAGTTTTTCTTTTGATTTTTCTTTCAAAATTATCATGGATATCAAAGGTATTTTCCGTGAACGATACCCTATACAAAATATGACCAAAATCCGACAATAAATTTAAATAATTAAAATTAAATTAAAAAATACTCACTTTAAATACGAATAAAAAATAAGAAAAATATGTCACAACTCCTCGATGATAAAAGAAAACACCACACGAAACGTACAACAGATACGAAACAAAAGACCGATAAAAACGAATGCCAGAGAAAAATATGACAGACGCGATTCAGAACTGTCAACGTCAAATCAGTTACGATGATCGATTCAGAATTCGCACTAAACAAACGAAACATGTATACATGTGGACGCTTTTATATACCCCGTGAAACAAATGAAAATTTAGGACGTCTTGCGTCTTTATACGCTCGTGAACGACGGTGTCTGTTGTCATGCATTTATCGTGTGCTCCGTCACGACGCACGGAGAGATCAAATATGTATTTTAGAGTAGAACAGCGGTCGCTCGCTTCGTTGCTGTTTGCGGTGCGGTTTGCAAGGACTCGATGCAGCCTGGACAGGATAGAGTACGCACTCCTTCCACTCCTTCACATAAGAGCCTGCTGTGCAGTAAATAAGTAGATAGGATAGTATCTGGAACTCTTTAACAATGCGACGTTTGAAGAAACTGTATAAGAACCATATATACTAATACGTAGTATCGGAGAATCCACACACCACAAATTAATTCAATAAAATTCGGGACATATGTTCGGCTCTCATTGTCAACCAATTCCCGAACCATAGACACGGAAAACCCGATTCAATTGCCGCAAATAAATTGATTTTGTTAAACTATATTTTCTTGCAAGGAAGGTATCATAAATTCGTCCTAAATTCTAATATTTCCATTCTATTCCATACGTAGTAAGACATTTTGCGTTCTCAGATGTGATTACTGAGTATATTCCATGTCTAGATACAACTGTTGCTGTACAACTTACACCTTTTGCCGTTGATTCCTCCAAAAGGTTGGAAAGCAACTGCTATCCAATGTCAAGAAGCCTTAATTTTGCATCCTAAAGTCATTTCATCTATTTCAACTTATCGCATTGAGTATATTAATGTTTTGACATTGCTGATTCCCGGAGATATCACGAGAAGTAAAAGCTACTGAGGGGTTTATCTTACAACCACATTTCGTTATAGAAGATGCTGATATTAAAGCATCAATAAATAGTTGTGTTATTTGTCATACGCAATGTGTAGTAAAACAGTGATTCTTAAAAAGTAAAATGCTACTTTTATTATCTACTTAATTGTTTCAAAATAAACTTTCAATATTTAAACAAAGTTTTCTGATATTTGCAATAATTTAAATATGGAGATAATATTTTGAATGAATTAAATAATTTGTTAGATTTTAAATATCGCAAGCTCATTAATGTCTTAGAGGCAAAAAGTTATATTTTTCTACAAACCATTTTATCTTTTAGTATACGTCATAGATTGACTGTCTTAGCTTCCATTTCTATTGTTTACAAGCTGTCAATGTTAAACGTCAAAGTGACAGTTCTACGTATGAACTTGAAATATCTAACGTTCAGAATGAAACATAATATGTATATTATTTAAACGTATTATTTTGTCACTACAAATATATTTCACGGCCAATACTTCGTATATTTACTTGGTACGCATAAAAAGAAATAGTTGAAATAATTACTAAAAATTAAGAAGCAAATATTTTGTTTACTTAAAACAATCTAATGAAACAGTTATTTTGAAAATATTTCTTCAAAGGAACTATTTGCCATATATTTGCAAGAAATACTAACTTAGAATTTACATAAAACTATAAAATATGGACAACAAAATTATTTGTTTAAATGAACGAGAACTTTGTATGCCTATACAGAAAGAAATAATTTGTTTAAGTTAAATAAACTTATTACGAGTTAAAATGTGTAAATATCAACATAAAACTATTTTTAAAACGATACCAATCCAATACAGGCGTAGGGAATGAGAATTGATCAAAGAAGGTATCTACATAATTGCAAAATACATTCAATGTTGCGACGATAAAGACGTTAAACTGATATTTAAAACGTCAAAAAATGACAGTTCTATACAAATGGAATAATGGAAAGGATATTTTTGATGATTAGCTCCAATTTTTGAGAAGGGTTTAAGAGGCAAAATTTTATTACATATTCATCAGAAAGTAGACCTTGAAGATTTGGAGCTTAATTAAATCTCTTCACAGCACTCCTAGCTACGAATATTTTAAACCCACCCATCTAACAGAAAACAATACAATCGTTGATTACTGCGCGGGAAAAAAATTCGAATTTTAACGATATTTTAGCGTTGAATCTTGAGGTTAAGGGCTTAACAAATTCTATATTACATTGGAATGCAGCACCAATAGAACATTAACATTCTCGTGCGCGTCTCGAGCAAAAACTATACAATAGAATACGTCTATTGTTTTTTTAAAACCACTTTCCACCGATCTCAAACACAGTTTCAATGTAAAACATAAAGGAATACCATCGAAAAGACAATTAAATATGACTCCGAATCCCTAATCTTTTCGCACTGATCTCTTGCTTACTCATCGGCTCTGTGATCGTTCTGTGCGATTGAGCAGCGCTGTTTAATAATACAATATGCAAATTCGGCATTGTATGCAATATTAAACCGGACCACGCCTGAAAAAATCGTTCGTGAATGCATAAAATGGCAATTCGTAAAATTAACAAGATATGCCTTCGGGTGTGCGTTGAAATAATGTAAAGGTTGTATGTAAAAATGTGTATTCGTCACCCTGGCGAATGGTAGAAAAAAGAAACAACCCTTACCGACACAATAGCGATTATAATGTGACGTAGTAAATATTATAAATAATAAAGCTAAATGTTCTTAGAAAGTGTCCAGTGTACAATGACACGATACAAATAGGAATTCTTGCTTTATAAGTACAAACGTGTATTTATAATTTTTGCACCAACGTCGCAGAATTTTCTGTCAGATAGAACCATAAATCACAGCCGGGTTATAACAGGAAATATAATTGAACACCGTGTCTACTGTCTACAAGGAAGTACAAATTCTTTCGTGGTGGTATAAGGGCAGAAATACGCCAACAAGTTTTTCTTTTAGGCCATTTTATTAATAATATTTTATTAATATGTGTGAAAAATAGAAAAAAGGGATTTTTCTGTATTAACATTGACTTTATATCTATACTTGAACGACTTCGTGTTGTAAAACGTTTTTTAACATTTCGAAATAAACGCCTTCCATTTCCGGATGGCATTAAAAGTGGACTAAGGTTGCGTCCGTGAAACTATTAACTTAATTCTACGTCGATCGGGAGAAAGAGATTTTTTATTAATGGATTGGCAAGGTTTTTTCGTCGTTTCTTCCTAAGATCACCGCAATAATTATGATTTATGTCCGTAATATCACAGTAATCGTATGTAAACGCGAATCTCAACCGAAAAATTACAAAAACCCGTTTATATTCCGTAAAATATATCTATGGTTAATCACGGGAGATAACCTAACAATAAGAAATTACCAAGAACAAACTCAGATATTTGGCACTCCTGGCGGAGAATTTGTTCACTTTTTTCACTCGCAAAACAATAGGTCGCAACATCACTGTTTAGATTCGGATCAAAATCTGCTTGCGTCGAATAACACGCTACTGGAAGACGAGTCCGTTGATGTTTACCACGCTTCAACGTCACATAATAAGTAGATATACTTTTGCACGCGTGCATTTTGTGCTATTTTAAATAAATAGCAAAAATTTCCACCGGGAGAAACCGCTCTTATAAGATTATATATCTAAAAATTGCTGATTGTTAGTTTTCGTAAAATAGAAACGTCAAATTTGACAGTTACTTAATTTAGACGTAAAAGTTTGGTTAAGTATAGAATAAATCAATTAAAAACGTAATAAATTTAAAGATTCTTTTCGATACGACATATTCTATCAGTTCAATTTTGATTTAAACGTATTTCGTCATATTTACCGATTTTAATTAGGTTGTTGTATAATCAAGAAGACGTCGTAAATTTAGATTATAGTCGATTGAATTTTGATTGAATTAACGGCATTTTAATCGGGGCATATCCGACCTGATTTTTTAATAAAAAGTAATTCAATTTTGTAGGTTGTGAATCGCAAAATATATATGGATAACCTATATACGAAGTAAATGCTTTGTTTACATTATTTCTGCGACAATATTTCTAACTTGGACTCAGGCGTAAGACTCTTTACATTTTGTGTTGATTAAAAAACAGTTTCACAGGGAAAAATTATCTCGCATTGCTTTTTTGCATTATATAACTATTAGGAAACGAACAATTAGCAAAATTGTGCAGTTGTGCAATACACTTTCACCCATTCTCTTTAGTTGTGGTAAAACTCAATTCGTGCATTTACCAAAAACACAATACGTGCACATCTAATTTTTCACCTATCAAATTCTTTTCCCGTATTGCGAAATCAGACGTTCAGTCACCCTCAAAGTCGCTACCTACTTTACTCCTGGCTTATTTCGAATGTCGAAATTTTGACCTCTGGCGATCATTCTTCGACAAATGCAAATCGTATTAGTGTCAATGTCAAAAAATGACAATCGAAAGTTGAAACGCCTACAATTCTTATTAAGAATTCGTATTAAGAAATGAAATATTAGCGCGTCAAATTGTCGTTACCATACTTAGAATTGTATATTAGCTACTTTCTTTCGTTTTAACTTTTGCAAAATTGTAATTTATATATCCACATCAAGGTTAGTGCGATTTTTATTAGGGGAAAAAATTAATCGAAATCTTTTACCATTTACTTACCTTACTATCAATTTTTTTGTTCTGACCTAAAATTGAAATAATAGAAAATAGATTTAGAGAAGTATTTTTATGTTGAAAGGAAACACTGACGTGTATTTTTTTTTCATAAATAATTTATTTAGTTGTAATATATTTACAATAATAATATAATATAATTTCGCTAAACGATTTAAGTTTGGAAGATAATCACATTCAGAAATCACTGTGCTTTTTAATAATATTAGTATATTACAACAACAGTATTTAATATATAATAAGGAATATGTGTTTCAAGATCTGAATTTATCCCAGTTGACAATTCGATTCTGACAGTTTTGACATCTGTCAAATTTGACAGGAACATATTTTAATGATCGTAAGATATTTTTTGATCACACGGTATTTCTTATTAGATTTTAAATGTTCAAAATTGTGCAGGGCTACGATATAATCTATATTTTTATGTTGATGATATATTAAATATGTACATTTCATATTTTTATCAAGAAACAATAAATTTGAAACTGAAAAATATTGTTTGCATGCTTTTTTATGTAGGTACATCATACATTTGTACATGATAAAATATCTTAAGTGTAACCATACCGACTATTTCTTCTTCTTCTTTTTCCCTTTGCTTATTATATTCTCTTAAAATAATAAAGAATTAAAAAAATAAATATGTTCTATCTTTACCTTCTGCGATCCCTTTTGGCACGTTTCAGTATTATTAGTTATTAACATAGTCATGTGTGTGTGTGTGTGTGTGTGTGTGTGTGTCATAGTGTGTTCATTGTACAAGGAAGTAGTGTACATATACCCAACAATACCGATATTATGTTTCATTCTGAACGTTAGGTATTTCAAGTTCATACGTAGAACTGTCACTTTGACGTTTAACATTGACAGCTTGTAAACAATAGAAATGGAAGCTAAGACAGTCAATCTATGACGTATACTAAAAGATAAAATGGTTTGTAGAAAAATATAACTTTTTGCCTCTAAGGCATTAATGAGTTTGCGATATTAAAAATAAACAATCCTTACGATAGGCATAATAGAAAATATGGGACACCCACTATTACATTAAAAAATAGAATTAGAGTTAGTAGCATAAACAGGATTTTTAAAGAGGCATTGGATGTGTTTTATTATTAACAGTAAGATTGCGAAAACTGAAATAATTCGATTTAATATAATATCACATCTTTTGACGATTGGTATCTATTTAATTCGTTGCAACTAATTTAACGTTTATAATGCTACAAAATCGGTACTATGTTTATATATGAACTGTTTATACTAGTAACTTTTGATTTTCCAAATTTGTACAAGCATTTTCACTTACGCGAATGAAATTAGCAAGTTAATAAATGAAGTGGCTGCATTCATTTATTAACGTATGACCAAAACTTGTTTTAACGTCACAAATACGACATTGTTAACTTATAATTAATTAAAGGAATCCAATAGACTATTGGCGTTTTTCTTGGACAATCTTCATGTTTGTTAGAGTCCAGAAATTTGGCCCATCGATCAACCGACCTGAAGTATACTGCGTTATGTTTTCTTGTTTTGCTTTTGACATTTGAATTAACATCGATCATATCTTTTTATTGCTCACAAAATCGATTTGGCCTCCTCCTGTTTGCCGTTTCCGAGAATATCAGTTCATACAGTTTAATATTGTAACAATACAATAAACATCGATACATAACATCGAGAAATATCACAATATATACGTAATACGTAAGGATACATGAAATATGAAAAATGTATCAACTGATATACCAAATAATAGATGGCGATTAGAAAAATAAAGTTACAAAATGTATTTTATTAGTATAAAATTAAGAAAATATCGTTAGAAATTGAATAAAATATGATTTATAACATAAGTTGTGGTTATTTCGGGTATAATACAAATACAGAGTGATCTACAACAACTGTGGTAAATTGGCATTTTATTTTAAAAAGTCTGAAAAATATCGAAAAGGAATTATTAAATAAATAAACCACAACAACAAAGTTGGTGATCGAGTTGGTGATATTTTGACATTTGACGTTAGACAATCAATTATTTCTTTACTAATCTAGACATATTTTAGTGACAGTTGGTGTCAATTACTTAGTATTTTTCATGTACCCATAGTCCCCGTATACAAATTAAATAATGTATTATTATAACATATTATTTACACCAGTATCTATGTATAAATGGGGACATCTCCATTTTCATATAATACTGAGGAAATATAAAATCTATACCTATTATATTATTTTTATATATATTTATATAATAATTATTGGACGTCTTCATTTCGATTAATATTTACTTCTTATCTTTCAAATGTTTGTCGATTTTCATTAGTAATAGCGAAAAAACGTTTTGTACCAAATTTTCAAAGCCCAACATATCGCATTTTCCAGTCAAATGATTTGCTTAAAATCGGGTCCGGTAAATTCTGAGCAAATCACCGTTAAAAAATGTTTAAAAGGAAAGTCTGACGTTGACATTTAACACGTTCAACTTGACAGGTAGATATTCAAAATGTCATCTGTCATCTCGACTAAAGAAATGGATTATATTTGGTACAAAGCGGTGATTAGAAAAATTGACATTGACATTTGAAACGTCAATTTGACAGAATTTTAAAAAGAGAATTTGTCGTTAAAATTTAACACGGCGAAGTGTTAAAAAAAATAATGATATTTAGTGTAAGGCTGTTATCAACAATAATAAAAATTGACAGTTAATACATAAAACGTCAATTTGACAGATAGGTAAAATATTACCTGTCAAATCTGATATTTCTAATTTATGCCGATTATTTTGATTAATAACAAATGATCTTTGATTTGATGCAACGATAGACGGATGTTTTTTTTTAGGTTCTGTGTTTAAACTTCAGGAGAATCGGATTGTTTCTTTTTCCTTTGAAAGGACGAAGGAATCGAAATTCCTATAATAATTTTTTTACACCGCTATCGAAGTATTATGAAAGGAGGCGTTGACGCAATAGGGCATAACTTTTCCGTGAGAGCACGTGTCGACTTCATTGAAGTCCACAAAGAGGAATAGGGCGCCCAAAACGGCGACCGCCAAACCGAACACTACCACGGCCAGCGCCGGTATCTTTTTACGCGAAAAAATAAAGCCCTCTTCCAATTGAAGGTAACTCAATGACGGTAGGATGTACGCTAGAGGTACAGCAGCCAAAACACCCTGTATTTTTAAGTAGTAAAATACCAAGTTTTTATAGGTAACTTTAGTCGTACTTACATTCAATTCTAAAACCACCCCCAGACAATCCGTCGATATAGAAATCAGATAGGTCGTGGCTATTATGCACAGGGTAATAATGTAATGCATCCTCTCCGAAAGCGGTACGCTAAATAACGAGTTTTGAATGACTTCCCGAGTCACGAAGCATTCGATCGGATACGTCAAAAGTATCGTGATGCTAAATAATAATCGACTGATGTTCATTAGGTCGTCATCCCAGCAGTAATTCTCCAAAAGATCGCCTGAAAATTGATTCAAAATATTCGAATTAGAGATAACATGGATATGCACGAGACGTTGCTAAGCAACCAAGTGTTTATGATTGATTTCATTGGTTGCTACCTCCGGTTGCTATGTAAGCAACCGATATATTATTTTGACATTTGTTATTTGTGTTTCGATTGATTCAACGATCAAAATAACTACCTATAAATCGAAATTAATCGAAGTTAATTCGCATTAAAATGTTTAATTTTCGTTAAAAGGAACCATATATTTTTTAATAAATACCTTGAGAATAAGCTGTAAACGTCGCATATCCAGCGATTCCAAATAAAACGGCCACTAAGAAAGACGTCAAAACTGAAGCGTGAGTCACGATGTCCCAGCGTTTTTGCGAGGCGTCTTGGATCGAAGTGTAAATCAAAAAAGTATTGTGGTGACACATAAATGCTAAAAATACTGGTTTGTTATCGATAAATCGCAACGAAAAATGTGTTTTTATAACTTGCCGAACGCCATTATTCCAATAGCTGGTATGATGTCTGAATTGGCAAACTTCCAAGAGTCTCCGTGACTCGGACTATACGAACAACGTGAAAACAAAATTTTGCGTAAACGAAAGTGTGAAAAAGAACTTACACCATAATGCGCATGGTTCCAATCCTGATGAAAATCGTTACTAAAATGAATGCTATACAAACCAAACTTAGAAAAGAGATCTTGGCTAACTTCGCCACGTCCCTATACAGACACAAAGGTATTGTTACTAAAAATGTAGCCATCAAAACGATGATTTCACGTTTGGCAAATATTGAATCGTGGTCTATTCCCGTTAAACGAACTATTACTTTGGTTACCGTGTCTCCAACGACGACATTATAAGAAACCATCGCTGGAAATAATCAATTTTATTACGCGTTATCCAATTATCGTGTTATCACTCACCGACGAAAGGGTAGATAAATTGTAGGATTCCCAACAATATGTAACCGGGTCGACCGAATGCCGCTTCCATTATACCTAGGTAGGAAAATTTGCCACAAATATGACCGCTTCTCACCATTAATATTAGGGAATAATCCGTGATATAGGCGACTAGGAGTAAAAGTAATAATCCTAAGCCGAAACCCGCTTCTTGTAATGCGTAGGGAATGCCTAAAAGTTTCCATAGTAACAAGATACTTTTCCAGAAAAACATTAAATAAAATTATAATTTTTAAAGCTGTTTTAAATTAGAAATTAACCAATCAGATACTCCAATTACATTTTGAATTTGTCGGGCGCCATCTTTGGCGTATTTAAATAATTAAGACCATACCACTTGACGTCTAATTTTATAGATGTCAGCACTGAATCAAAATAAATTATATTATTGTAAATATCACGACATGATGTCAAATTATTTTTATTTTTAACTAAATATACCGATATAAAACCATCATAAAACGCTATTCACACCTCCGCAACTTCTAAAACCTACCTATAACTCCGCTGCCGATGATGGAGTTGATAAAATTAAAGCTAGCCCAAGGTAAACTATTTCTCTTCTCGGTTTCATCGTCCTGTAAATATCACAAACACCCTAAATTAAATTACACAAACTTGGAATCGCGTAGGTTGTAGGTCGTACGTGGGCGTAAAGTTACGACCGTTAATTTGAGAGTTTGAAATTTCCCGAGAAATTCTGTTTGCGTTTGTTCGGCGTTTGAAGGGAGTTTTGTGTGGGTGTTTCTGTGGAAATTGGAGATGTGTCGAGTTTAGAATACGAAGCAGAATTTTCGGAAAATGCACACATACGTGTATGGGATTTGATTTGATTTTACAGGGGTGGTAAATTTTTAAACGATACTTCTTTAGGGTATCTTTTGTTTATTACGACATAAAACACTTACACTTATTAACTGTTTCATGTCGTCGAAGGCATTTTCGTTTGAGTCGATACTGCTTCCCTAAAAATAATATAAAAATTACATTTTTGTATTTCTTTTAAACTAAAATATGTTGATTTGAGAAAACCTGTATACAGGTTTTCTCAAATCAACATATTTAACTTATATACTATTATAACTGTCATTTTTAGTATTTTTGAAGTAAGTATGAATGGTGATATTTATAATTTATAACCTATTACTATGTAACTGTCAAATTTTGACATTGTGGTTATATTGGAAATTATATCTATTCAAACTCTATTCGTCTGCCATTTTCATGTAATTTTAAGTATTTAAAAATTCTTTTCTGATATTTATGTGGGATAATTATTTCTTGTATAAGATATCAGCATAATTTTGTATCATCTTCAAGTTTATCTTGGGAAATGCGTTGAAATTTGATGTCCATTTCCGTTTTATTCATCTCCATTTTATGATTGTGTTTCTGTGACATTTGATGCTGGTTTTATTTCTCATTTTTTATCGTAAAAGTAAAAATGAGAAAATACCAAACTGTAGATATTGAAAAATATAATTAAATCAGATGTATAAAATTAGGTGATCGTAAAAGCCTCTTTGTTTCTAAGAACAAACAAGAAACCACAATATCTTTTTGATTAGCAGAATTACGATAACATTTCTGCGATAATGTTGTTACTTTCATTTAATCTATAAATTTGTGGCATAGGTCTTATTTATAAGTATATTATATATCGTATTGTTTTAGTAATTAGGTTACTACAATAAAATGATGCGGAACGAAAAATGATTGATAGTGCATCAATTTTTCTGTGCATATGTAATGTGAATTATTATTTCAGATATGTTTAAACAAGCGAAAACTACATTGAACTGCTTGATATCGCTAGCTTAGTAAATTTAATAACAAATGAAAAACATAATTTATTTTTCTGATTACAATAAACCAAATTCGCTATGATTTTTAATTTGTTAATACCACAAAATTTCAAACATATTCTTTTAAATTAAACCCTCAATAGCCCGAATTTTAAATTTGTTCAAAAATTAATCGGAAAGAAGTAGTACAGCTTCTAACGGGGGTTTTCTGATATTTTGTGAAGAAAACTTACTCGGTCTTCGGAAAAATTTTTTCTACTCTCCAAAATATAGCTCCTTTCATTGATATTACCGCTTGCAAGAGCCATTTCTCACGATGCACTTCGGAAACACTTTGAAATAAAGCCTCTTTTAATGCCAGAACGCTAATGGCTTTCAAGAAATGGGCGAGCACTAAAATCTTATCATCGCCATCCTATTCAACCCCGAGAAATAAAGACGGCACCGTCACTGGAGCAGGACATAAAAGAAGGAAATGTCTTGCTACTGATTATCGATCGCAACAAATTGAAACGCGAACATGCGCGCTCTTGTGACCACTCACGTATATTTCTTTTGAAAAGATCGTCTTTATCCTTTAAACACAATCGATTATTTTGTTTGTTTTATATTCCTTAAATTCCCGTAATACGGCGTTTTAAATATTCCCGCGCAAAAGAAAACCTAGTTGAATACGTTCCTGAACTATTGCTCATCGTCATAATTACCGAACGCAGCCATAGATCATAATTCAGTCTGTCAAGTTTGCTCAGTGTCTTAAAATTCAATGATAAAAATGTCGGACAAGAAGGTTTTACCCGAAGAAAAAACACAATTGGACGGCAATGCGGATAGTAAAAAGACGAAAAGGTACTGGAATTAAATTAGGGGGTTCGCATTAATTGCGCGAACAACACAATCTTGAGTTACCCGCCGTATTTATGGCCTAAACTGGGGCCCTTTATTCATCGTGAAAATTCCGTGTTTTCGATTACTAATCGATAATTTTATCTCTTATTGTTGGAGAATGTACAAGATGGGCATGGGTCGTTTAATTTTTCTCGCAAGTTCGCGCAATTAAAAGCGATTCCGAACGAAAAAGTGTCGAGTAATCGTCAATTACCGGAACCTAACCTAAATTATGTGTATCGCCCCTTAAAAATAGTAAAAAGAAAAGGGGGAAGATCGCCGAGGAACCACCGCAGGAGGAAAAGAATAAGATCGAAATATTAGAAGGGCAGGATTTAAATTCCCTCGGTAATATATCGATAAAGGACCTTAGAGCGGCCATGGAGATGTTCTCAATGAATCAGAAACCGGCCAAAACGCCCGAAGAGGCTTTGCACAAATCGTATCAATTTTGGAACACCCAACCTGTTCCAAAAATGGGTAACACCCTTTTTGGGTCAGATTTAAAGGAGAAACTATTCTCAAAATGAAATTTTTAGATGAAAAAATTACCGTAAACGAATCGATCGAGCCGGACAAGGAATCCTCAGATATTCGGGCCGAACCCTATAGTTTACCGGACGGCTTCCAGTGGGAAACGTTAAATCTAGCTGATCCCCTGGTTTTGAAGGAGTTGTACACCCTTTTAAATGAAAATTATGTTGAAGACGACGACTGTATGTTCCGTTTCGATTACCAACCTGATTTTCTCAAATGGTAAGTTGCAATACGTCTTTATGTAAGGGTTAAGAATCGTGGCGGGTTTTTTTTAGGGCTTTACAAGCGCCGGGATGGAGAAAGGAGTGGCATTGCGGTGTTAGAGTTACAAAGAGCGGTCGTTTAGTCGGGTTTATATCTGCAATCCCTGTTACACTAAATATTTACGATAAGTATGCGTTTCGAAGATACACCCTCGCGATTTGGTGAGTGCATCTTGAATTTTAGGGTACAGAAAATGGTAGAAATTAATTTCCTATGTGTACATAAGAAGTTGCGATCGAAACGAGTCGCACCAGTGCTTATTAGGGAAATTACGAGGCGTGTTCATCTTACAGGACTATTTCAGGCTGTTTATACAGCGGGTGTTGTGTTACCAAAGCCGGTCGTTACGTGCAGGTCAGTTTTGTAAAATTAAATGAATTAATGTTATTTATTGATGTATTATGCGGAAATGTGATAATCTGTTGTTCTTCTATCGTGTGTTCAATGCATAACGGCCGAATTAGCTCCATAGTGTGTGTTCAATATACAAGCTTTTTTGTTAGATCTTATCGGTAATTAATTGAATCTCCGGCAATTCGTATGCTTTGACATCTTAGTAAAATATTAGCGGTAACGATTTTCTTTATTCGTTTAGATATTGGCATAGATCGTTGAATCCGAAGAAACTGATCGAAGTAAAATTTTCACATTTATCCAGAAACATGACCATGCAACGTACTTTGAAATTGTACAAGCTGCCGGACCAGCCCAGGACGCCTGGTTTTAGGAAGCTAACCTCGAGGGACATTCCGGGTGCACACAAATTACTCACGGAAGTACTAAATTTTCTGGATCACCCTCCAACCTTTATTTTGATTTATTTTGTATCGTACAGTACCTGAGGAAATTCGATTTGGCTCCCGTATTCTCGGAAGAAGACTTTACCCATTGGTTCCTGCCGCAACAGGACATAGTAGACAGTTTCGTTGTGGAAGTCGACAACGAAATAACAGACTTCGTCAGCTATTACACTTTACCGTCGACAGTGATGCACCACCCTGTACACAAAGTCTTGAAGGCTGCGTACAGCTTCTATAACGTTGCCAATAAGACACCCTGGATCGACCTGATGAATGACGCTCTAATTTCAGCGAGGCAACTTAACTTCGACGTGTTCAACGCTCTAGACCTGATGGACAATAAAGAATTCTTAGAGCCGTTAAAATTTGGTGTCGGTGATGGCAATTTGCAATACTATCTGTATAATTGGCGGTGTCCCTCGATTCAACCATCAAAAATTGGCCTAGTTCTCCAATAATAGGGTGCTATTTATAATAAGTATTTAATGGGGCGGAATACATTGGGCGTTTTTATCGAAGATGCTTTCCCCATCGTTTATTTTTTCTTTCTTTTTATTAAGATTGTATTGAGAACGGGGGAATTTTAATGTTAATAACGATAGAAATAATGTTATCATTTTTCCAAATTTTCAGTTTTTGTTTGATTTATATTCAACTTTTTTTTTGTATTACAATCGTTGATTTCTGCCTTAGAAATCCTATTGCAAAATAACATAAGAAAAACACCAACATATCGTTCAAGATATGACAAATTATTTCGATTTTATTATTAACATTAACGTCTTGTTTGAAAGAAATTAGAAGAAACCACGTTTTTTTGTACATAAGAATAGTTAAATGTGCGTCTATCTATCTATTACCAAACATAGAGGAAGGTTTTAGTCATTTTTCGTACGTAAAACAGATACTATTAAGTTCAGGACAATTTGATACAAAATCAATAAATTTTATTAATTTTTCTAATCATTAAAAAAATATTTCATTTGTTTTTGACCCGTTTTCCGAATCAATTACATCTTTTCTTATCATTTCGTCTTTTGTTTTGAATTACTGACATAGGAGTAAAATGATTTGAAAGATGTAAAATCAATGGATTTTATAATTATTAAAATTCCTCATCATTATACCTAAACATCCAGACGTACGTAGAAATATTTCCCCACCCGGATTCTAGATAAAATCAGTTTAATAGCTTTAGTAAACTACGTCGCAAAAGTTCAATGATTTAAGTATATTTTACTTGATTTTAATAAAAACCATTAAAAGTACAAAATTTTAGTTTTATTTCAACTTATTTTTTGATTATGGCTTCTTCGGGAATAAAACGAAGGCAAGTATGTATTTACTTTTTGGCTACTGTGTATAACGTCAATAGCAATGCCGATAAATAAGATCTCTTTATTTTTATGTAGAATTCTAGAAGTTTGTCCCCGGAGCCCTCTCTGAAGCTTGCTCTCGTAGTCCTCTATCCAGCAAAATTTTCCACTCGAGACTTTCTATTGTGTCGGTATGATTTTGTATTGATATTGTCTATACTTCACAGATTGGATTATTTTTAAAAAATAATCTCCTTCCTTTATATCACTTCTTACAGTTTGCATTTGAAATACAATATATTTCTTTAGTTGAACCATGTATTAATTAATTATAAATCCTTTGAAAATATTAATTTTGCAAACGAATTCTTTGTCCATACCCTACGGTATAGACTACCATTTGTGCGTAGCTGGTTAGGGCTTGCATAACTGCGTGTTGTTACCGCGATGAAGGAATCTGGATTACCGACTTGCCACGTGAGAAAAGGCGGCAAATCTGTCTCCACTTAAAATTACATTTAATTTTTTGTTAATGCATGAACTGTCATAAACGTTTTATTTTATTATTGTTATTAAAGGCTCTATTTCCCAATCATTCGTTTTAGTCGGAGAAACAATAAATTGAACTTACAAGTGTTTAAGTTGTACACCAAACGTTTAGCCCTTTTTTTAAAACTTCATCAACATCAAAGTCCTTCAAAACGATACGTTACGTGCCATATCTCTCAAATCGATTCAAAGCATAAATCGATAGTGAAATAATAACGCGAACTCGCATTGTTTCATTTGATACCGTGGGCGATGAAAACAATGAAGCAGTTTCTGGAACGATTTAATGTCTGCCGAATATGAAATTTGTCTTTATAATAACAAATAAATTGACAGGCACCAAGATTTTTACCTAAAAATATATATTTTAAAATAACTTTGAGAATACAAACATTAATTTCATTGTATAAATGAATAAAGCGGTATTTGACGTTTCACTCATATTCCATCTTTTTGATTTATGAATTAATACAGACGATCAAAATTGAATTTATATACCCGGAATAACCCGGATTTAATACAGGTAATTACAGCTTTGTTTCTTTTGGTTTTGTATTTATTTTTAATACAACTAGGTTAACTAACCGTACCATGTCAACGTTTCAATCGTATGACATGGCAAATACAATTGTTAGAAACCTTAGTAAATTTGCAAACATTAAAATTGTTGTGTAAATAATTAATGCTTTGTTTACATTTCCGCTAGATAAAGCAGATGGATCAAGGAGCGTAGCGATAAGCTTTTACGATCGCGAGCTCACCTTAGGGCTCAGCAGATCACATTGAATATCACTAATTAATGACTCATTTTGTGAGAGTGGCGTGTTACTTTTAAAGTATGATACTATAGATCAGAAAGTGGACGCACTTTCTCGAATTTTCACCAGTTCCATATCAACACAATCAAGCAAATACCAAAGAATGGAGAGCGTTGATACTATTCAGAATATTACACAAACTAAAGCAGGGGGACCTATCGGATATGTTAGTGATCTAGTAGGAACGTCAGAACCGGCCCTACGTGTGTTACTATCGTTATTTTTAGGTACTTTGCTTTTCAATTACCTTTGTGTTTCGTAAAAATATGTTTTGTTCTAGGTTATCCGATAGCTTTCGTTCATAGGAAATATTTGTGCGGCAAGGATCCTAATTTGCAATATTTGTATTTTATATCTACCGGTCTGGGGTTAGGGTTTTTCAATTATGGTTTCGATATATTCCACGCGGTTTTTGCTGTTTTTTTCACCTATTTAACACTGGTGCTATTCAACGGATCGCAAATAGCCGTAGCATTGACGTTTGTATTTAATATGGGATATTTATTGACCGGTGTGTATTTTTTTGTTCGCCGAGGATTATTTTGATGTTCATTTTTTGATTTCTAGGATATTATTATTCCGGTACAGATGGATATGACATAAACTGGACAGTTCCTCAATGTGTTTTGGTCTTACGACTAATCGGTACGTATGATTCTTGTTTCTTTTTTGCCCATAAAAACTTTAAATACTATTGTTAGAATGTTTATTCTTAGTACGAATTGGTATTTAGGTCATTGCAATGTTGCCAAGGGATTCTTTTCAAACCCACCTGTGCCAATTTTATAGTCTTTTTCTAGTTACGTAACAATGATTTCAGCTATTTCATTTGATTTGTATGACGGTCGACAACTGACGGACTCTCTAAATGCCGAAGCGAAGAAAATAGCGCTCATAAAACGTCCCGGCTTCCTAGAATTCTGCGGGCACATGTTTTTCCCAACTAGCTTCTTAATAGGGCCGCAATTTTCGATGAAACGGTTTCAGGACTTTGTAAAAGGTGTATACAATAGTCAAGTAGGCCTTTACACAGCATAAGAGATTAAACTGTAATGAAATCGCCTATATATTTTTAGATCGACCTTTCCAAACCTCCCGATTCCACCGAATATGCCCTTAGGAGATTTTTATTGGGAGTATTTTATCTAACCGTCTTTCAAGGCTTGGGAATGTTAGTTTCGGACGATTATATGATCTCAGATGAGTACCGAAACTTGTCGTTGTTAAGAAAGGCTTTCCTGTTGGGAGTTTGGGGTCGTTTCTCCCTCTATAAGTATATTTCGTGTTGGTTATTTGCCGAGAGTGGTTGTATACTTTTCGGTAGATATTCTCGGTGTGTAGTGTTGATTTTTATTAATTTTTGAATCGCATTTCAGGACTTTCGTATAACGGGCGTAACGAGAAAGGAGAAATTTTATGGAACGGGGTTGAAAACGTCAAGATTTCTGTATTGGAGAATACGACGCAGTTTAATCACTACGTCCAATCGTTCAATGTGAATACAAATCAATGGGTTGCGCATTACGTCTATAAACGACTTAAATTTCTCAATAATCGTCTGGTGAGTCAAGCCGCGGCACTTTTATTTTTAGCCATCTGGCACGGATTCCACACCGGTTACTACGTCTGTTTCTTCTTCGAGTTCTTAGTTATATACCTAGAGAAAGATGTAAGTCTTTTTTACGACGTACCATTAAATATTTAATCCTATTACCTTTTCAGTTACAAGGCATTATCAGCAAAAACCCAGAGTTGCAGAAAATGTTACGGGATAATGTGATTGTGTCGTTACTAATTCATGTATTATTGCGTTTTTATACTTTTGTCTTTATGGGTTGGTGTTTGGTACCTTTCGTTCTGTTCAGTTTCGATAAATACTGGAAAGCTTTCGGTGCCGTGAACTACATGGGAATGTTCCTTTACTTACCATGGCCTATAATTTACAGTCCAATCTTGAGAGCACTTATAGTTAAGCGTGTACCTCGAGACCGTGTCGATTAGCCTTTAGAATTTATTTCATCTCACTTTCTTGACTCGTTTAACATGTTCTAAGTGAATTGTGCCTGTTTTTGATCACAAACAATGGTGCATCGGTTTATAGTCTGTTTAGAAGAAAGCTTTAACATTATCGGTGAATGCAAGTTCCACAAAATGCTTTGCCATTGTAAAACAATTTTTGCGAATGAAATCCTATTTCAGATTAAATTTATACGAGATAAAAGAAACATCTTCTAAATAAAGTTGTATTTATTTCAATAATTTTACTAGATTTACGCTTTTATTAAATGAAATTGGGATTTTAGCTTAGGTAAAAATTTTATAGATTTTGTATTTTTATTCTTTTTCATTCATTAAAAAGAAATGGTTGTGTTTTTGTTGCTTATGTATCTGAAAAATGTGTTAGCTGATCCCGAGAGAATCCTGAACCAGTCAAATTTGGAGAGTACAAAATTGGTAAAGTAAAAATAGGAAAAGTCAATGTACATGTGTTAAGGTATAGATGTGGATGTGACTTACGGGGGTTCTAGAAAAAAAATCTGTAGTGCTTTTATTTATGACCGCATACATATAATAATTAAAATAATAGAGCTGCGTTATTTCAAAATAATGATTATTTTATTTATGGAATAATTATTTCACAAAACGTTTTTACACAGAACAGATACTTAAATCAGTTATTTCTAGGAAAAAGTTGGTAAATATACTCAATAGTATATACCGAGCACTGTCATTGCAATCTAGTCCAAGTTAAAGCAATTTTTAAGATATAGTTTGATTTTTTGTAGAAACAAATAAAAATATTTTAAACCAAAGTGTGTATTTTTATTTCTCTATTATCTTATTGGTTTATTTTAAACGTAATATCATAATCTTTTTCGGTATCAATATTCTTACTTTTCCACTAATACACAGTTTCGGGGAATTTCATATACGTGGGCTTCCAACAAGGCCACGTGCTGGAAGCATTTCTATCGATGTTTTGTATTAGTAAGCTCATGACCTTTACAATTCGTCACTCTCTTTTCCGCGATGATTTTATTATTTTAGGCCGATTAGAATAAATATATTGTACATATTTATGTTTTTTTAGTGTTACAATATATCTATTTTAAAATTAATATTTAATTGAAATCTGTTAATTAAATTTAAACAGAGATCTGCATTTTTAGTTCCGCTTTTCTCCGCTTGAGGGCGGTGATTAATCAAGGATCTGCTATTGACGATTATATTTTAACTACTTCTCTCTAGGTGGCGCTTACAATTTTAATTATAATTATTTCATAAGGGAATGCTGAATTTTGCTCACAGTTTGCATTTATTGTTCAATGGGGCACAAATGCTGTGTAGAGCCAGAGGTTGATAATAATATTCTCGAGTTGGTGCTAGTGTCGGCGGAGGAGGTATAGTTTGAGCTGGTGTTTTAACAGCATGTTTCTTTGTAATGTCGTTTAAATATGAATATACCCTTTATTTAAGAACTCTGTTTGATTAAAAAGAAAGCCGGTTACTCTTACATAATATTGAAAGAATTTTATTTTATTAAATATAAATCATAAATACCATTACATGCATTCGTCGATGTTTAAATCTGTTACCGTTAATAGATATAAAGCCACATATAAAGTATATAAATAGGTATCGTGGGTTGGCAATAGATTAAGTATGAGAGATTATGATGTAGCTATGTGATGTAGATTGAGAAATAAACACACTTTCGTTATAAAGTTGAGTGTTATTAAAAGTGCTACAGCAATAATTAACCAACTAAAAAATAAAACAACATATATAAACATTTAATACATATTTACACATCGCAAGGTCAATAACATTTGATATTAAACAAAGTCAGGAGGCAATGCATGGCGTGCACTGCGTTTTTGAATGTTCTAGGATTCTTCTGGTACTCCAAACCCCAAAGCGGTCCTAGAGATGGCGTTGGTAGGTGTCTATAGGTTCCGAAGATATTCGGATTGGCGCCTTTGTATTGGGTCTTGCCCGCCATCTTGTGTTTTCTTTCGCATTGGTGTTTGATCTTTTGCAATTTGGTGGCTACATTCGGAATATTTGCGATGTACCGTTTACGTCTGGGATCGGCCGCTAGGTGCCAAATTAGGGTACAGAGGTGCGCGAACAGGGGGTAATCTTTGTCGCACCAATGCATCATTATGGTGAAAACGTCGTCCATGTATTGCGGATGCCAGCAATTATCGATGGTGGACGGATGTTTACAGAAATTTATCAGGATGCTGGTTGCCGCCGTACAAGAGTGCATTTCGGGAACGGATCTACTCGACGTTGTTATCATTCTGTACAATTCTTCGGGTAGACATTGACTCAAGTCTATGCAACTCTTTTCGAAAAGTCGAGTTTCGTAATCTGTAATAAGATTTCTTTTTTATTTACTCCCGTTTTAAAATGAGTTATTAACGTAAGGGTATTTACTTGTATGTGTGTACATAGAAACAAATACAAAAGAAACTCCGATTGAATTAAAACGGTTAAGTGACACAAAAAGTACCGCGAGAGGGATTTAATTAAACTTTGAATGAAGTGCTTTTATGATTGTGAGTAAAATCGCACGTTTTTTCAACTAAAATAAAAAAACTCACCTAGAGCTTGCAACGCTGATATGATCTGGTCCAAGGTCGAATCTTCGCTCACCATAATCCCCATGGCCTTCTCCTTTCTATACGCCAACGTCTTCTCGGGTACTACCCTCTCATTGGCCGCCTTAACTTTTTCCCTGATCTTCCCCAACTCCGGTTCCTCAATCGATCTCGTCTTATACCCCCTCCAACAAGCCTGGATTTTCGTAGCAGATCTTCTTTCGATTTCTCGTCTCTCTCTCCTTTCGATTAATATCGGAAGATATTGCTGATCGAACATTTTTCGCGCCAAAAATCCCCTAACGAAAGCTTGTACGATTATAACATTTGCCTTAGTTTTCTTAGCAGTTCGTTTGGCTCTCCACAATAGTTGTATGAAAACGACGGACTTTATCAGAGTTAAATACCGTCCTCTTTGCTCCTTAGCCAAATTGTTAGTCCTAAATCTTCTTTGTACCAAAATTGCTGCATCCCTGAAACGTAGGTATGAATCTCTCTGGATTTTCATGGCTCTATTAGCTCTAAATTTCATTTGTACCATTAGAGTATATCGTTTCAAAGTTACGTATTCGTTATATTGTTGCAGATACAATTTTCTAGCTCTAAAACGTTGTTGAACGGTTCTGGCTGCATTTTTAAGCTCTAGATAGGCGCGTCTTTGTTTGGATCCCAGCGATATAGCTCTAAACCATCTTTGAATGCTTATACTTTTATTTCTCAGCTCGATAAAGTCATGTCGAATTGCCATCATCAATTTATTAGCTCTAAATTTGCGTTGGATTACAATTGTTGATTTCCTAAGTTGTTGGTACCGAATCTGTTGCGTTTTAGCCATTTGGTGAGCTCTAAATTTGTTTTGAATTACGACGGCACTTCTTTTTTGCAACAAGTATGCTTGGCGTAGTTTCTTCATTAGAATATACCCTCTAAAGCTCCTTTGTATTATGACGGAGGCCTGCTTCGCCTTTGAATATTCTGCTAGTTGTCGCCGAGCTAATTTCTTAGCTTTAAATTTATTTTCGACGTATTTTACAGCTACTTTCAAACTCAAATAACGTTGTCTGCATTCACGGCATAAAGCATTAGCTCTGAAACGTTCCTGGATAATTATAGCAGCTTTCCTCAGAACTAAAAATTGGTTTTGCACGATTTTCATTTTTTGATTAGCTCTAAATCTATTCTGAATCGCTACGCAGGATTTTCTAATTTGTTGATAGTTATATCTTTGTTGTTTACACAATCGGTTGGCCCTAAATCTTCTCTGCATCATAACGGTTGCATTTCTCAATCGTTTATAGCGAAATTCGTCGATTTTCATCTGCTTTTGAGCTCTAAATTTTCGTTGCATTAAAACGGCCGCCCTCTTTTGTTTTAAAAAGCTTTCTCTTTGTTCGATAGCCAATTTCTTTACAGCATATCTCTCTTCGATGATCCTAACTGAGTTTTTCATCTTTAAGTACGTTTGCCTCTGTTGTTTCATCAATTTTGTTGCTAGGAAACGATTTTCAATGGTTCTGACAGATGACTTTAGGTGCAGGTAACTCTTTCTTGCTATGCTACCTAATTTCTCGGCCCTGTAGCGTCGTTGTATTATAATGGTCGCCTCTTTAAGATCTTGATAACGAGCCTTCTGAGTTAGCATTAATTTGTTAGCTCTAAATTTTCTTTGTAAGATTACAGTAGCTCCTTTTAATTGTATAAAGAGGGATGTTTGGGTTCGCATGGCTAATTTAGCTCTGTATTTGCTCTGAATGTATTGTGCAGCATTTTTAAGCTTTAGGTATTCGTTACGATGCTTTCTCATCAGCCTGTTAGCTCTAAATCGTTCCTGTATCATAACGGTAGCTCTCTTTAAGATTTGGAAACTATTTCTTTGTTTTAACATCAGGTTTTTAGCCCTAAATTGTTGTTGGATCACAAGCGTCGCAGTCTTCAGATTTTGGTAATACTTCCTTTGTTGTAGCATAAGATTTTTAGCTCTATATTTCTGTTGGATCAAAATCGTCGACGATTTTAGTTGCTGATAACGTTTCTTCGCGATTAACATCAGTCTCTTGGCTCTAAAACGATTTTGTACCACTAATACAGCTTGTTTCAATTTTTTATACTTGTTCTCTTCAATTCCCATTCGTTTCTTCGCTCTGAAGTATCTCTGTATCAGAATCGTCGCAGATTTTAACCGTTGGTAATAGATTTGTTGTAATTTCATTTCTTTGTTGGCTCTGAAAGTCTGCTGTAGGAGTATCGTGGTTGTTTTTAGAGTTAGGTAATCGTATCTTCGTTTTTGCATCAGTTTGTTAGCTCTAAATTTTCTTTGTAAGATTACAGTAGCTCCTTTTAATTGTATAAAGAGGGATGTTTGGGTTCGCATGGCTAATTTAGCTCTGTATTTGCTCTGAATGTATTGTGCAGCATTTTTAAGCTTTAGGTATTCGTTACGATGCTTTCTCATCAGCCTGTTAGCTCTAAATCGTTCCTGTATCATAACGGTAGCTCTCTTTAAGATTTGGAAACTATTTCTTTGTTTTAACATCAGGTTTTTAGCCCTAAATTGTTGTTGGATCACAAGCGTCGCAGTCTTCAGATTTTGGTAATACTTCCTTTGTTGTAGCATAAGATTTTTAGCTCTATATTTCTGTTGGATCAAAATCGTCGACGATTTTAGTTGCTGATAACGTTTCTTCGCGATTAACATCAGTCTCTTGGCTCTAAAATGATTTTGTACCACTAATACAGCTTGTTTCAATTTTTTATACTTGTTCTCTTCAATTCTCATTTGTTTCTTAGCTCTGAAGTATCCCTGTATCAAAATCGTCGCAGATTTTAACCGTTGGTAATAGCTTTGTTGTAATTTCATTTCTTTGTTGGCTCTGAAAGTCTGCTGTAGGAGTATCGTGGTTGTTTTTAGAGTTAGATAATCGTATCTTCGTTTTTGCATCAGTTTGTTAGCTCTAAATTTAGTTTGGATCAAAATTGTAGCCGATCTAAGTAGGGTATAGGCCTCCAAGTCCTTTCGCATCGACAATTTGGCTTTGAATCTTGCTTGTATGAAAAGTGTCGCTGATTTTAGCTTTCGATATGCCTCGAATTGATTTTGCATCAATTTTTTGCTTATGTAGTTCTCTTCGACTGATCTGACGGCTGCCTTTAAACCTAGGAATTGTTTCCGTTGCATGTTCATTCTAAAGTAGGTTTGGATCCGAACAATGGCTCTAATTTTGGCTCTTATGTGTCGGGTGACTAGAAATCTTCGAGAGTAACTTTGCATTTTTATTATCCCCTTGCGTAATGTAATATATCTCTTTCGTTGCACCATCATCTGGAGATTACTTTGAATTATCGTAGCTGCTTTCTCAGTTTTTAGCCGGTGTAGAATTTCTGTTACCGCAGGTATTATTGCGATGAGTTTTTTGGATAATTTCACTCGCCTGTACCATCGTTGAATTTTAATCGCAGCCAATTCTCTCCGTCGCCTTTCTTTGATTAAAATCCTCCGAGCGATAGTAATGTGCAGACTTCTCCAGAACTGTTGTATCGTAAGAACTGCCTTCGTAATTCTAGGAGCTTGGAATTTGTAGATTATCTGCCACAGGAATGATAGGGTTTTCTCCTTGTGTCCATCGACTATGTCCTTTGGTTCGATGTCCTGCATGATCGTATGTCCAGACTTGTTTAGGGCGTCGAAAACCACTTTCATATTATGGATCTTTTGCAAACGAGAAATCGCAGGCACTCTCATTTTAGTCGTTAGGCCTTCGACCGTTAAAATAATCTCCATGACCCTCGTTAAACGCACACCGTCCCTCAAATCGACTCCCAAATTGTTAACAGCATAATCGAACTCGTGTATGTAATCTTGTTTATGTTTCAGGATGTAACCGGTGGGTCTAATGACTCTTGTAATGTCCCCGATCGAAGATAGTAACTCGCAGGAGAACTTTAAAATTATATTCCGGCTTTCTTTGTACGGGGCATTCTTGCAGAATAAACAGGGATCGTGGGGTATCAATTTTGTCTCTTTCGCTTGATCGAGGAAGAAAACCAGCATCAGAAACTTTTTTAGCACCAATTTCTTGATTTCCGAAGCGTATTTTTTCGAGTGGACGCTCTTAAATTTCTTCAGTAGATATTGATCTTTAAAGAAGTGTTCCGACAGGAACAAAATCATTCCGACAACATCTGAGTTGGAATGTAGAGATATCGCTGTATTATAAATCGTTTCCAACCCAATACGTAACCACAACGGATTGTAACTCAAAAACAAAGTCAGTATTTCCGCTTGCAGACCCAAATCCAAATGTATATTTCTATCGTCTCGAATTGCCAGTCGTTGATTCTCGATCATCATACTGATCTTCGATAGGACTTCGTTGATTTGTTTCGACCTGAAAAAAATACCTGCGTTCCTACGTAAGGAATCCAAACGTGTCTTTGTGTGGTATTTATTGGATATCGTTTCTCTTGTTGGGGCTTTCGAGACTTCTCGTTTCTTACAATCTTGCCACAGCTTGACGACATCTAATTGTGTAGCTTCCGTGTTTGAATTCAGTTCAGTCGGTGGTGTTAGGAGAGCATTCAACCATTTCTTGAAGCTGTTTTGTTGTTCGTCGACCCATTTGGTATCGTAGTATAATGCGCCCGATATGAAAGGGTCAATGGAATCAATCGCAGTCAAAATAAAGGGGTTGTGTACTGTAAATGACGTGTCGTGTTGGGTTTGTCGTGTAATTACTGTTGTATTCGATTCAGCTGGAAAAAATAACAAATAAAAAATAAGTGAGAAATAAATCAAACTTTTTTGGCAGAATTTCTAATATTTTTGTTTAATTAAGAAACCGTGGAGAAGGCGCTATAATAGGGAAAGGACACTCACCAGGGACTTCTAAAACAGTAACTAAACTGCGATTGGTCCAATTCGTTCTTGACATCTTTTCTTTCAAATCAAGTCCTTTAACAGGCTTAAAATTCTTTTTAACGGCACCACTTCGAAAACTCTGTTCTTCGACATTAGGATTCTGCAATCTCCGCTTCGGGGAAACAACACTCAAACAAGTCTCACTCCGTCTCTTCCTAAATTCCGTTCGATTCAATTGGCTAAAGTCAGAAGACACGGTCGACTCTTCTAAGATCTGCTCCAACGGACGATTCGCCTGGAATTGGTAACAAAATTCATTTTTATCGGTCTCACATTGTATTGGTGACAGGCTACGGTCGGAAAAATTTAATTCGGCTAGTATTCCTTCTTTTGTGTACGTGCTCGAGCTTATATTTGCCCTGACAAAAGTTCCGCTGCTGATATTCGATAATCTCTCTTCCATGCTACATTCAGGACTGTTTTTAACGATGTTATATGTTGCCGATGAGATGTTAATTGACTCTTGGGATGGTCCCGGGCATTTCACGTAAGTTTGACTGCTAAGATTTAGTTGTGGACTCCTTTCGATCACATCGTAAGTCGCTGTGGAAGAAATACTTATGTTCAAAGTCTCTCCCTTGCTTGGAAGTAGTGTTTTTTCTCCGGTCCAGCAGGGAGTTGATTGAAAGGGATTTCGAGTTGGAGTGAACACCAACACATTCAACTTATCTTTGATACTCATAGGGGTTTCATAAAATGTAGCTCTATCATCAAATGTGGTAGCCCTTCCTTTGATACGCTCATCTATCATTTCTAAACTATCGTCAAAGTTTTTCTCACTTCCATTGCTGTTATCGTCACGAATAATAAATGGGTTTTTACTTGTCATTTTATTGGTAAATTCGGAATTCCCGGCCGCAAAACTCAAATTTTCGATTTCTGATATCTCCAAATTCTCCTTGTTTTTAATGTAAGTGTTTTCGTTGCATATCATATTTTTACGGGGCGATTCGACTAAAATTCTCGGAACATTCGTTATATCGGGCAAAACTGATCTTGCCGCAATTACTTTTGGCGATTTTTGTTTAGGCGAAAACCATTTTTTAGGTGATTTCACTTTGGTGCTAACACATTTTACAACTTTTTTAGGTTTCACCTTAGTCTTCTACTGAAACAAAAGTGGGTGTCATTTTAATCGTATTGCAAAGAAAACAGTTGCATACCTTCGGTTTAACGCATTTGAAAACAACAGATACGTCCTTCTTGATTCGAGCGCCATCCTCGAACGTTATCGTATCTTTCCAACCGCCTTCACAAGTGGCATTCCAAAATAATTCCAAAGCAATCTTTTCTTGTGCACTTAGCGTGCATTCGACCCAACTCAGGGAGAAACATCGCTCTTCCGGAGGTGCTCTAGTGATATACAACTGCAAATATGCTTGCAACATAAATTGGGGAACAGATAAACAAAATTAAAATTACCTTTGTATTATTAGGTGTGGTATTATGTATAATTAGCATTTTTGATGTTTGCGTATTAATCAAGACATTGTCGAAACAAATTTTTGGTATTGCCGTGAATGGAGCCAACGAAAGAATTGGTATTTCTTCGGGTTGATCCTTTTCTACTGGTTTGGTCTTATGCGCAGGCGATATATTTACCTTAAAAGGACACAAAAATAAGCATTTAATACTAATTAGGGTGGAGGAGTTTCCTCCATCTAAGAAACAAGTTGCTGATTTATAAAACCATCCTCAGACTCATCCTAGACGTCCAAGGCCAAAACTAAACTGAAAACCCTTGAGGTTCGTCAGAACAGGACCCTACGGCTAATCGCAAGTGCCCCGAATTTTGTCTGGAACGAGCAGATTCAATACGATATACAAATTCCAACATTCTTTGAGTTTGTCCACGAAACCTTAAGTTAAGAGATACAAATGAATTTACGAATGTCCGTTTTTTCCCTTAAATCTCCCATGCGTTGCGAAGTAGACGCATTTCACTTAGATGTTAGGGTATACGGTCCCACCCTAGTTGCGATGTGAGTTCATAGATTTAATATTAAGACAAATTTGTTAAATACAAATACTTACTTGAAAGTACATTTCTTTTTTTGGACGAGAACAGAATCACCTTAAAAACACGGATGCACGCCAATTTATAATTATTTTACATTAAAAAAAAGTATACAATTATAGTTAATATACAACTGACAAACACATATTTAAAATCATTGTTAATAAACTTTAAAATAATCGTTAATTTAGTCGATTTAACGGAGCTGTTCTGAAATAACCGTTGGACATTTAAACTTGAAGCGATCGACCAATCAAATCCGATAACAGCCAATGAGGGAGCAGGGATGTTTTGACAGTTAAAACTTGATGGGCGGTAGCGCAGCCATCTCGTGTCGATAAGCCGAAGAAAGAAATAATGTGCCGAGCGTCCGAAGTGGGTTTATTATTTAAGAATATTGCATATGTATTAATTTTGCACATTACTATAAAAAAAGGCAGGCAACCTACTATTACTATTATTCTACCATTGTTGTGTGAGTACTAGTGCCGCCCTCTGGCGATCGAAGGTTGAACCCAGTTGCAATGGTGCCGTTCAGCTACGTTTTATTCCCTAAGGGATTATTGTTTTGATGAACTTTGTTATATATCATTTCATATTCACTTTTTCGTTTAGGTTATTGTATTTGCTATGGATTTAGCTGTAAAAATAAAGACTGGTATAATGATTTAAGGCATTTATTTATATATATTTTTAAATAGTCATAATAATTAAACAATAAATCACATTATTATTACATTACACACATAAAATTAGATATAATCTCGTATCAATTTGTAACAACCTTGTACTGATAATAATAATAATAAAATATTGAACATAGAATACAATACGTATTTATTAATATAATATCTGTTTTAATTAAATTTTGCTATTTATTGTATTATCATGCAAAATATAAATATAATATATTTATAATATATAAATTTCAGATACAATAATGATATAATTCTTAATTAATATTAATAATTTTTATTATAAATACCGGTTTACTTAATTTATTTATGGCACAAAAAGTATTATAGGGCTAACGTGGTCGATATATTAATACAATTATTGGGTCTTAATTGTAATTTCCTTTAATAGAGCGACAATTTAGTAGTCGTTGTAGCAGTAAAAATGACAATAGAATGGGCGGGTAAGTTTGAATATGGCGGGATTCCCTGCTATGAATGTAAAAGAACTAAATCAAAAGCCGTCTTTATTTTATTATTTTAAACAAACGTAAGCTCTTTTTTCTTTTGGGAGGTAAAAGTACAATATATTGAACATAAATATACTCCATGTTTATCGACTTTAGTTGTTTGAAGATATCTGTACTTCTCCCAAATACGACCGCCTTGTATTCGTGTCTATTTCTACGTTTAAAAATCGTGTGGCACAACGAATCATTTAAATATAAATAAAAAGTAGTGAGTGCAGGTATATGCAAGGAATGTTTCTGTTTTAAATATAATATCATCGAATTGGTATACGTATCAGATCAGGTCTCTATCAGATCTTTACGGAATATTATCGAATGGAATGATGATTATATTCGAGGTGATTACTTATGGGATATATGTAAATATTTATTAAATGAAATTCTAACTATCTAATTGTTATATGTATATAAAGAGGGGTCTGATATTACAAGACTATGAATGGCATATGTCAAAGTATTGATAATGTTAATCGCAAAATCAAAAAAAAAAAATTCAATACTCCTATCGGAAAATTCGTTATAAGAAAAACAAATTCAGAGACATCTGTAAAAATATCAAACAAGAAACGAAATTATTAAAGACACATGTCAAAGTATCACTAGTGCCAACTGAAAATAAAAAAACAGTGAAGCAAGATTTAAATTCGGAATATTGGTTATAAACAAAACACGAAACTGTTTGTGACATATGTCAAAGTATCAGGAAGTATCAATTGAAAAAAAAATGGTGCAATATTTAAACCTGATATCTGACTCATTTGAACACCCATTATAAGCAAAGATTCAAGAATTTCACAGACCCCCACTGTATATAATTAAGGGGAAAAAACTTATTGCCAAAAGAAAATCTATCACATTAAAACGTTGTCAAAATCGATTTCACAGTTAAAAAAACACAGGTTCAATACGCAGCTTAAGATACAAACAAACATCGTTATAATTTTTACAAACACTTTCCTCACCTCAGACATAGTTTATTACATATATTGTTAATTTTATCTCAATTATTTTCGTTATATTATCTTTGACTAAGGGGTAGCAATACAAATTCGCGTATTATCACCAGCGTTAACGGCAAGAAATACTGATACATACGGTACAATACACACAGATGGCTCTCGCGTCGTTCGATTCATTTCGAATTTACCGCCAAATCCACGGCCTCCGATAGGCTGCGTTCGAACTGTCACAAATCCGGATCCAATAGGACGTCTCTGATCTTCCTAACAAGTAGAAAAGTGCGCGGGGTTTCCTCTTTGCCCGTGACACAATCTCCGGTGTAATCGTCCGAGTTTAAGCTGTAAACCATCGCGCCCCCGAAGTTGTTTTGTTTAATATACTCGGTCTGCGTTAAAAAAGAATTATTATTACAGATTAATGATAATTAAGAACGATCCGATTCGAATAATATGGATTTCGATCTTACTTTGTAGGTTAAGCTTTTAACGTCATCGTACGAAACCCAATCTTGTTCGTCCGTCGCATAAGGACTCTTAGAAACGTCGTCGAAATTCGGTAGTATCTTTGTACGGGAAAGGAAGTCACAAACTTCGCCGAAATTGATGAAACCGTTACGACCCAAACTCCCATATCCGATCGCAGGTGCACTTATTCCATTATTGCTCGGGTTTATTAACCTGAAACGTTTAATTACACTAGATACGAACGAAAATCATTGCGACACTCACTTATAAGTGTGACCGTAAGTTGGAAGACCGATAATAATCTTGTTCCGATCCATTCCTTGTGAGACCCAAAAGTTTGCCGAGTAATTCATGTTTAGAGTCCCGAAAATCCCGACATCATCCGGTAAAGAGTACAATGGGGCATTTATCCCGGTGAACGGTGTCCACTTCGTGTAAAAGTGGAAATCGTACGTCATTAAATTTATATAATCCACATAACTGCCAAAAACAAGATTACGTCACATTATGATGATATTTTAAAATTTGCTCGAGATCTTAGGAAATAAGGAATAAAACTCACTCGTTCATATAGGAAATATCGTAGGAATTCATCGCAATGAAATAGGGAGAAGCGACAGCCACCGTTATCAAAAACTTGTGTTTTTTCTGTCGGTTAATCTCTTCTCGGATCTCATGTAGGAGCTGCGTAAAATGCATACGTTCTTTACTATTATAAACTTCGGCGTTTGGAAACTCCCAATCTAAATCCACCCCATCCAACCTAAATTCCTTGACATACGAAAGTATTGACCGTATAAATCTAAAAATGCACAAAAAATCTCCAACTATCGCCTAATAAAAATGCAATTCTAAGCACTTACGCTTTACGATTCGCATGATTCACAACCATTTCTGTGAAACCGCTAACGGCACTTCCGGTAACCGATAACAACACCTTTAGATTCTTATTTTGCGCTTTCAAAGCCACGACCTCTCTCGTAACATTTTTCTGGTATTCCTCCAAGATTATCGTATTATTCGAAATCTGGGCAAATCCGACGTTTAAATGAGTGCAAAGATCAGGATCAATGTCACGGTGTACAAGTTGCTTTTGCCAGTCATAATCCGGATTTGGAAAGTTATAATAGCAAACTAGCTTATAATTTTCGACGGGGTCACTTTCAATTTGTCTATGCTCGATTTTTGGGATTGTAATATTGTTTTCTGGTACTTTGCTGTAAAGTACAGCCCTGTAGAAGCTGTGATCGTGAAATTCTAACAAAAAAAAAGTGATTTAGAACACTGAAACTAGGTATAGCAACAATTAAATACCATTGTAGTAAGTGTATGTGTTGCGTCTAACAAATCCGAAACCATTCTGCAATAGGATGATTCCAACAGCACAGACAGCAGAAGCAATTAATAAACCAGCCAAGAAGAACACTAAAAGCGTCTTTTTCAAATATTTCACCCTAAAAATTCGCACAAACGGCAAAACGAGAAAGAAAAGATATTTAATATATGAAGTATAACCTGTCAAAACAATGTAAAAGCAATTTTATTTCGGACTTACCCATTCTTTTCTCGCAACAGGAAATATCGAGCTTGAGGCACGGAAATATCAACCATTTTTATCACAAAGCCAGTCGCGTTCCACAATTTAGCAGCATTCGAATAAAATCCGATTTCTGAGGCACCAATATCGATTTGTTCAAAGGTACAACGCCATTTTATGATTTTGTAAACAGTTTTGACAGATCAAATATGTGTGATTACCAAACAATACACAAAGGAGTTTATCCTGATAAACAAAATCTGTTAAATTGAATAAATAAACGCATATTAAATTGATTAAAATTCCTTGTATTTTCAAATGGTTTTGTTTATATATGATTAGATAAATAATATCTTATTAAAAACAAGTATGCATACAGTGCGCGCCTAAAGTATGGAATAAACCCTGGAACAAGGTCGATTTTCTTTGATAAAAATACACATTTTTTTCTAATTAGTTTACAGGGATATTGAATAGAGTACGATTGGTTTCATTGGTTACGATTTGCCATATGTTGTTGCCATAGTAAGAACTATTTGTAGTGGGTTTGCAACTCTGCTAGGATAGCTGTCAATCGTCTGCAATCTGTCCTGCTTGTTTTATTATCGTTCCTTCTTTGTCCCGTACTTAACTGAATGTTAGAAATTGTTTATCAAGGCAACAAAAATCCTAGAAACAATAATTATAAATGTAGTTTGCTTACACAAGCAAAGATGGCACACCGATAAGCTATGTATTGGAAGGGTATTAGATAAAAGTGAAGCAACCATACAAACAAATTTTAACTGAACTTGTCGCAAGAAGTCATATTAGAATGTGTATAAAAATGATTGCATTGCCTAATTCAATATTATTCCATTATTACGTGTGTACTTATCCATCTGGCTGATGATCTTGTAGATATTTACTTATTTGTTTTTGCTACGGTGCAAAAGATTTTGTGGTAAAAGAAAACTCCAGTTTTGTTTCGTATAAATACTGAATTATTTTCATCTTATTTTTTTTAAAAACCCACTCATCACAGAAATTATAATTATAATAATAGTAGTAATTACATTAATTAACATAATAAGATCTTTCACACAGACACTCAAATGAACAAAGAGAAAAATTACATACAAAGAGTTTGATCGTTACAGTAATAATAATTATAATTACATATTATATATTACGTGTAAATAATAATCATAATATTAATAATAATAATAATAATAAAGGGAAAAATATATTATAGTAAAAGAATGATTTTGAAAATTCACCGTTTTTTTAAAATTACATTATTTTACTTTCCGTTTCTTCTTCTTTAGAATCATTTTCATGATTTACAATATTTATAATATGTGTATAGTACATATGTCGATAATTTACTTTGTATTATTTTACATTGTATCCATCATTAAATTATGGTCACAATTTTCATCGTTCACCTTTTTTTATTTTGAACTAGGTATAGTTTATATTAATAATATTTGTATCTTACCGCGTACGTACATAGGTACGTCATATTTCTGGGCTTTTATAATATAATACATCGAGGAAAGAAATCATAACGAAAACATCGAAATTAAAAACGGGTAATTAAAATTCATGCTACGTTAAACGTCAAAAAAAGGAGAAGTGCATAAGCGAAAAAATATAACACGTAGACAACCACAGGTAGTAAAGAAAAGACTAGCTAATAAAATAGAACAATAAAACGTATTAAAAATGGGTGAAAACTCGGACGTTCTTGCACAATTCTTTTTTAAAAAGAAAAATACAAAACTGTCTCTGGATTTTCACTTGCGATATTAGAAGTATCGATTAAAATAACATAAAATATGGCAAATCGATTCACGTATAAGATATATACGTATTAAAAACACAAATAGTAAAAAAAAGCAGGTGATACCCGAAGAAACACCATTAATTAAAAAGATATTTTTAAAAGTGAATTAATTATAGACCAGCCAACGCCACCTATACGCATTTATACGAACTAAAGTCGACGTGTATATTTGGTTGCGTATACGGTGGGCGCTCTCTGGAGGTAAATAAAATTTTCCTACGTGGTTTAATTTTCTGGGTGTTATAATATTAATTCTTCGGATATCGTTATTATGCATGTATAGACAAAAAGCAAAACATAAATTCGCGATAAATAAATTAATAACACAAGGTTAACATTGAGCGGTACATATCAAAAAATAAAATATGTAAAATGGATGAACTAGAAATTATAGAATAGAAAATGGAGGGGGTAGAACAACATTTTAAATAGATTATGACACATCTCTTAATGATACACCGCACTTTATATCGCGTTTTCAATGGTAATTAAAGACTATTATTACCTTTTATGTCTTATGTATTCCTATTAGAATCATATTTTAATGTATAATTATAATAATAAAACTATTTACTATTATCGTCGAGATATATTTATCATTTATTATCAATATGTATATATATAATTTTCACTTGTTCCTTTATTTTATCACAAACCTTACATTTCCAATTTTTCCGTTTGAAAGTGTAAAGTTGATAAAAGAAATGGGGGGTTTACTTCTGGGGGAAAGTATACAACATTTATATATATGGCACTTCTTGGAATGATTCTTCTAATAATAATAATTATAATTATAATAATATGTAGTAATCATTCTCGATTCTCTTTCGATATATATTTTAAAATCCTATCCATGTTTAAAAATCAAACGTTACTTCTACCTGATTTCTATTTTTAAATATATATAAATCGATTTTTTATTTTTTGCCAAAATGACCCGAGTTTGGTGTTTTTCTTTTTGAAAAGTTTTTGTTTCTTATAATGGGTGTCATTCGAAGGCACAGTACGTAAAATGTATACATATAATAATAATATGTCGAATTCTAAGGCACTAAAAAACTATCCATCGTGTTTAATATGTATTTAGTAATAATAATAATAAATTAATAGTATCTAGCGATTTTGATTAAGTAACAACTGGTGATTTTCATTTTCACAGGTTGGTTGCTGGTAGATAATATTTAATTTGGTTGTGTTTGGTAGGTTATGTATCTTTCCGATTGTCATCATCAACGTTAACTTAGATACATATGTAAGCATAGCCAATACCTTAAAAAGCTCTTTTTATTCCTATTTGTTATTCATGAATAGTATTTAAAATCACTGGATATTATTAAATTATTATTAGATTATTTGGAAGGCCTGTTTTGCATATGCTAGGATTTTATTCTAAAAAACGTATTTGTATGTATTATTTATTTATTCCCTGTCACATATCGAAAGACGACAACGGAACCAAGAAAATCTGAGAAAGGAAGATGACTATCCATCGATTCAATTTCTACGTAACGAAATTATTTTTTAAAAACATTTTTACATACGTTTTCTTTTTCTTCCTGTTTGTTTTTACTTCTCATTCGTGTCTTCTTCATTAAAATTCACAAATCGCTAATAACGTATCTGTTAATACTAAAAGAAAGTCCAATTCACGTTTTGGATAATAACCACATATAAGGGAATATTATCAATATTAATTTAATTATATATATGTTTTAATTATGTATAATATATATGTATTTTTTTGTATTTGTGTGTGTAAATAGATGTATATATATATATCACTAAAAAATATAAAAATTATCCGAGTTAAATATTTCTAAATGCTATAAAACGTATCTTATGTATTATTTATTATCGTCATTACATTCTGTTTTAATTTTAATATGCTAATGGTGTTTTTACCTTTACTTGATTTTTATTAATTAGATTTTAATTAATTGTTCGCATCCCGTATTTTTCTTACGTCATTTTTGTTTTTATATAGAAACACAAGCTTTCAAAGTTGCATATCTTTCAGTCTATAATATTTAATATAAATATTTATTTTCTTTTTAAAACTGCCCGCGATCGAATGGTGCGTCCTCTGTTATCGTGCGAGGGAGTTATTTGTACAATACATCGACGCGCCAAATTCAAATTATGTACAGGACTCGTAATAGAGTAATTGAGTTGGCTATGTCGACGTCTAAATCGTCAGTAGCTAGAATTACGTCCATTTCTTCCAACTTCAACTTACTACCAACCACATATACACAAAATATACAAAATATTGACAGGCTGTAACTTTTAGTTCACCTTGTCCCGAAAATTAATTTTTGCTTCAAAATGATTTATCTTCGCTCCGAATCTCAGCCTTCCATGTGCCTATATTTGTGTGCGGACATCTGTGCTAAACCTAGAACCGCGTACTGACACGATAAACAGTGGTAATGCGTCTGTTTTCCGCTGTGTTGACAGTTGGGAGCCCTACAGTGTTGGCTAGGGGTAAATTTTTCGAATCCAGCCGCCTGGATTGAGTCCAGCTTTTGGTGTTGACGCCTATGGGCTACCACTTTATTGGTATCCGTGCAGACGAACTCGCATTTGAGGCAGTGGAAGTGGGACGCCTTATTTTGTGTAGAACCTGTCGAGTTTACGTGTTAAAATGTGTGGAATTCAATGGGGGATTTTTGGGGGATCTTTGGGGGATTTACCCAGGTTTGATGTGTAAGCGCAATCTTGTCTTCCGCAAGCTACGTTCGCCCTGTATTGTTGGAAATCGCCCCCCATCAATGTATCTAGGCGTTCGTGTCTTGCCGTGTGTTGTACGAATCTGGTTTTGTCACAAAAACTGTAACCACAGTCGTGCCTTTGACAGTGGAAGTGTGTTTGGTGTTCTCGGTAGCCGCAATGTTGGTATTGACAATCCTCATTGAATCTGTACAAAATAAAATACATTTTATTAAGAAAAAAATCAATTTTTCTTTTTATATGTATTAATTCAATAAAAATTAAACAAAAAATGATTTGATTCGGCAGCAATTTTGGTAAATAATCCCAGTAATGATTATCTAAAAGTATATGCTTCCATAATTTCTATAATGCAACGAAAAACTGTTTTAGGTGTGTTTCTATGCTAACGTTACTCGATTTAACAAACAGAGGGAGCGACTTGAATTAGAAAAGGGATTCTTTATTTAACGTACCTAAATCTCAAATAACCTTCAGGCACCGGTTCGTCCTTTAATATCCTCATACTATTCTGCAATCGAGCCTTCTTTTGCTCGGGTGACAGTTCGTGCGGACTCAAGGACCTCTTATTCAAATTTGCCGCCATAGCTGCCAAAGGAGACGTCAAATTCTCGGCGGGATATGGATTTTGCGCGGCCAATAGAGGGCTCTGCATCAATCCCGTATGCTGGAACATCAGTTGAGCCGGCAACGCCGCGTTTGGATACAGAGTTTGATGTAGAAATGAATTTTGCATCGTCTGCTGTTGAGTCATCAATGCGAATTGTGTCGCTAGATTTGCGGGGAAATTGCTGAAGTGGCTGTAGGCATCGAAGGTGGTAGATAAGTAGGGGTTATTGTCGTGTTCGGATTTAGGGGTTGCGACGGGATTTTGGAGGGATTGCAAGGGAGCGATGGTTATTTTAGATTCGGTTTTGACGGGTGAAAGATTGGTTTGAACTGGTGATTGTCGTTGCTGCTGTAAAGTTTGTTGATTCTGTTGATTGTTGTTGTCTTCTTGTAATTGGCTGCTTAAAGCACCGCTGCTATGTTTGGCAACGTGGGTTACTAATTTGTCAACTTCGGAAAACGCCTTTAAAACAAAATAGACAAATAAGATTCGATGGTCTTTTCGATCTTGAGGTGAAAATCAACGTACTTGATTGCAAGCATTGCAGTGGTAGTGATATTTCTTCTTAAGTTTACAGAAAGGTCTGCTACAGCTGATCTCAGGTCCGTACAAGATGTTACAGCCGCCAATGTCGTTCGACGAAGCCTCTGGCGGAGATAAAAAATAAATTTTATTCCTTTAATTTGATGGAGTATCACTCAAAAGTATTTACCAATAATATATATTGTTGAAAAAAAAAGTTAAAGAAGCTATTTTAGGGTAGAAAACAGTTTGTACACACTTTGTAACATTATATTAATAAAAATAACTATTACGTACATGAAAATCTAATATTTTATGTACCTAATATTTAACCGCAAAAAATGCCTATAATGGCATTGTTTTTTTGGCACTTTTGATGTTTCTTAATATTTAAGCTTATCATTTGCACACATAAAAGCTTTGCATGTAACGTAATATTTGTTTACTGAATGATATAAATATATGGAAGATATTTTTACCTTTCTTATGAATATGAATATCGTTAGTCTTTGGAGGGACTACTTTTCGCGCGGAGTAATCATATATTAATGACGCCAGCTTATTGGCGTATTAATACGTAGCGCGAAAACGAAAAGTATAATTCATAGTAAGGATTACGGGTAGTAGTGAAGTGATTGTGTCTGCTATATCGAAGATTTTGGATCGAAATGGGTAAGCCCAAGTATATATTTTATATCACTTTGTAGCTCTTAACGGCATGCGACACATAACATAATTTTGTACGACCATTCATAGCGGTGGGATGCGATTCTAACCTTATTTTTATTCGTATTCTAAATAATCGTTAAAAATACAAGAGGAGACTTGATAAATCGGTTTGAGGGTGATCTTCTCATTGTTACTTTAATTTTAATTCAAATCTATAGCACGTAAAGGAAGTTAACATTATAAATGATACATATGTATAACTATAGGGATTTTCTTGGAAAAATCGATTGAGTAATTAATTGATTGATTTTAATAGTTTTAGTAAAAGTGAGAATCGTATAATAATTGGTAGATAGGATTAATGATTCATGGCGTTCCTGCCACAGAAATACTGCTGCATTACATACACACAAATATATTTTGCATCGATATAAACTATGATAGTATTTCACACATATTTATAATAAGGTGGTTTGATACATATCTTTAACGGATTCTTTTTCTGATTGCACATGTGTTAATATATGTTCCGAATTATTTATACAGTTTCATTTTTACAAACGGTTCCAACATTAATATACGTACCATTATGTATTTATGCTTTCTATAACAGGAACAATACATATTATAATATAAGGTATACCTTCATCATTTTATTTGAATTTTTTTATTCCCCAAACAAGGGGAAGTTCTTGTTTCATAATGTCTGCGTGCTAAATTCCGTTTTTTTTGTACAGTCTTAGTACCAAAAGGAAGAACAAAACGTGTATTAAGAAAGTATCATACATATATTTGGTATACCTTAAGAAAATGTGTGTAATTCAAGTCCCTTTTCAAATAATCCAATACTCATCTAATTATTTTATTGGTAAATACTTTGGAATCTTTACTAATATTTACTCCAAATACTTTGTAGTTTCAATCTAATATATTAACCATCTCCATCTTTTTTAAATATGAAAAAATAGTGGGAAGAAACAAAAATAAAATAGGGATAAAGAAAAATGCAAAAAAAAAAAACCAGAAAGGAAATATTATAAACGCAACACTCATGCATGCACGTGCCATCTATCCGTTAATATTTAAGGAAGGAGAAAATAAGAGACAGGAAATCTATTTTATACCATACGTTATTGTTAATACCGAAACTAAAAGCCTCCAACTTGATTTTAACTTTATTATTTATATTAAAAGAGGGGTTTCCAACATGAACGACATGATTTGACAATTGTCCTTGCAACTTGCACATATTTTTATTATTAGGAGTGTGGTAAAAGAAAATAACCTAAAATTCTTTGGCAGTGGTAATTACCATATATGCTGACGTTAGACGACACACTTGTCATATTGCTTATGTCACTTTGCGGACTAATTGTAAGCGTGGTCAATGTCAAGGGGGCAACTGTTATTTGGCCTTCAATAATTTTTGTTTTGACTCATTTGGATTACTTTTGAATAATAAGCAAATAAATCGCAAACATTACAGGCTTTAAAATTGAACATCCAACGCTGGATTTAGTGAATTTAGGTGCGATTTATTCTACAATATCGTTCAAGATTTCAGCGTTCATTTACTGTCTCGGCTTGTTCTACGTACAGGGTGGACGAACAAATAAGTGCGGCAACAGTTCGTTCTAGAGTATTGTTTCTCACCTAACATAATTCCAGGTGTTTTGAAGATACAATTCAACATTATGTCATATCTCAAATAGTTTTTTTTTAATTTCTTGATCGTTCTTATTGGATAACCCGTCAGTATTAATTAGCAACGAAAGGGTTCACTTATGATTATTTTGATTAATCTATTTACCTGTTGGTACATTTTTAGTACTGTCTTGTGTATTGTGTCTCTCAGTTGGTATTGTGGAGAGAGGATAAAAAGTTCCCGAAGCCTTAACAACTAGAAGAAATATAGGTAGGTAGAACTATATATATATGACAACAAAACAGGTACAATTGTACTGATGATCAGATAATTATCCAAAGATAAACACCATAGAACTTATTTGTTTTTCAATAGTAAATGAAAAATATTAAATTTATTTAAAACAGGTACGTGTAAGGAATGATAGATGTTTACTAACATTGTTCTGAAAATCACCTTTGTATTTGATTTAAAAAAATTATATGGTCTATTCACAAAATTGTTATCATTGTTGGTAACATTCCGTCCAAATGGCGGTAACAACAGCAATAAATTTATAAAAATACTATGTTTCCTCAAGATCAAGTCGCATTCATAAAGTTTCTTATCATTCTGATGTATTATATACAGTGGGCCAGCAAGACCTATGGACTTATCATAATCCAATGTATGTACGTATGTGTATTGGACGATATATCCTCACCGTGTTTAGACAAAGCCGAACCTACCCAAAGAATTTTGTTATCAAAAACTTCACAAAACAATTATTTTTTGCAAAACCCGAATTGACATTGTGAAATCGTTGATGCAGCGAAGACATTTGGATTTTGCTGAGAGATCCGATCAGCTTGGAGGAATCAAAAAACGGTACAGAACAATTTTAGCAAAATCTGTTCATTGACATTTGGGCTGAATTAAAAAATATTTTTTTATAGTAAGTATCATGTGCTTCATTAACCCCTGTTCGGTGTGATATTTTAACCAGAGATTCTCCCGTTTTAATTAATATTCAATCCTATAATAGACATGCACTTCCAATATACAAAAAAAAAAGAATTTAAAAATTTGGTTTAAACCCCCACAACTAAGATACTCCAAAACTAACATAACTTCCAATAAATTCAAATACACACTAAGGCCCCCATACTTTTATATACAGATACCAGCAAAAATCAACCCGAAAAATCTAAGATAATAGAATCACCATTGACTTACCAGAAACCTTATTGTCTTGGACTGCCGTCGAAGTCTGACTCAGATTCATAGCTCGGAATTGGTGATTGTCCAAATCCGATTTGTCTTCTGCCGGCTCACTTTTGATGTTGATCGTGGTGGATTCTTCGTTCTTCCCCTCGTCTAGATGCTTCTGATTGTGCAGGGCCATGGTCGAGTACTGGACGAAGCTATAGTTGCAATTCGATCTCGTGCAATGGAAGTGTCTGTTGATCTTATTACTGGGACAATTGGGTAATCTGCAATCCACGTTTCTGTCGTAAAACTCGAAGCCGTCCAAAATGTCGATGTTATCGTGGAAGTCCTTGCTGTGCATCAGTAATACATCCTCTTTGTCTGTAACATAGAGGCATCTATTCTGGTTGCAATGGTAATGGACGTTCCCCAGGTACGGACACAGATTGTCGGGACATTTCGTATTTTCCCCGTAGATATCGAAGCCTTGCATGCTATAATCTTGTATCTGCAAAATGAAATCTGGTTTTTTACCACCCCCAAGTTTTAAAATGGGACGGGACGTACGCTAGACGGTGGACTACACGATCTTTCTTCATTTGAATCGTGCTGTTCGACTTCCTTACTGCTAGATGGTATCGTGGCCGAGGGTTTTGGTAGTTTAAAGCTGGTGAAGATAGCTTGCGGAGAATCCATGAGACTTTGCCCACCCATAGGTGACTAGAAAGGAACCGATTGTTTTTGTTTTGATTTCCTATTTGGTGATTAATAGTCTTACATAATCGTTCCAGACTTCGATGACGCGATTTTTGGGTGGTCGTCCGCGTTTTCTACAAAACATTCCATCGATTGAAGTCGCTAGATGAGTCATGGTCAGTGGATCTTTCGTTAAACTGAGTTTCCTCGAGTATTCGTGCATTTTGTAGTGCTCCAACCGTCTGAAGGGTTTGTCGTTTGGTAGGATAACCTCGCGACAGTTCTCCTGTAACGGGAATGTCTGTTTGAGGTATTGGGTGTGTGGCAAAATCTGAGGCACGTGAGCCATAAACTTTAAACGTTGATCAATGTAAGTAAAACATATAATATACACAAATGTAGAAAGGGTTAATGAATTGTGGCGATAAGATTACGTATGCATTAAAGTAGATTTTCATGCGTTGATTTTCGGTGTGCGTCTTTAGGGAAAACTCACCCAATTGCAGTGGTAATGCTTCTCTCGATCTTCATAAATGCACCCGTCTTCACAACCGCCATTTTGCGCCGTTACAGTATTGAAGAAGCTGTCAGTTATCTGTTCTTGTTGTTCGTGATTTCTCGCGTGTTCTCGAACACCATCTCTACAACTAGAATCAAACATGTTTGTCACTCGATTTATTATGCTGAATCAAAAGAAAATCTCTTACTTGAAAACCATATTACAATGTTCGGCACAGCAATGGTAATGATCGCTATAAGAATATTCGCAATTCTCAGTACAACTCTCGTGCTGCGGAAAGAATTGGCAGTATTTCTTCCAGAAGTCTTCGTTATTCCAGTTTTGAAAGCTCTCTTCGTGTTGCGTCGTAGTCTGATTCGATTCGGTCGCCGATAGATCGATAACCGAAGCGCTTTCTCCGTCACCATAGCTGACGGGTGAATTTCTTTCGCTCAAAGTCTCCGACGTAGACAAGTTAGACGCGGAATTCTGGCCGGCGAAAACCGACAAGTTCAATCCCTCAAATTGCTGGTCGTACTCTCTAGAAAAGGGCACATTTACACCCCCGTCCTGTAACGTTTTCATCATACTCTGAGCTAGTTTGTACTTGCGATAAGCCAGTTCGGAATCTTTGCGTTCGTGTTTTCTCTTGTGCGAGAATAGTTGACCGGAACTGTGCAGGACGTAATTGCACTGCGGTCGTATGCAGTGGATGTGATTGCAGACTTTCGAGAAGCGACAATTGTCGTAGGGACACGCTTCGTTTTTCATGAATTTCTTGAAGCCGTCCCTGGATAGCTGCTCGTCTTTGATGTGATAGGTTTTGTGTTTCTCTGCGCGGTAATAATAATAAAATTAATATGAAGCGTTATAATAAAGCACTGAACTACAAAGAGTAGGCTATGAATGTCAGTAGAATAGCTATGTTGGTTCTGGAACAAAATCCCATAAGATTTAACACAGGGGTCTCAATTCACATTACCGCCATCTTGAATTTCATGAGGAGTGAGGGGAGAGCCCCGAGCACATCTCAACCGTTCAACTACAACGGCTATATGTTATAATCGAACGGTTATCTGTTATAATTGAACGGCTATCTGTCATAATCGAACGGCTATCTGTTATAATAGAACGGCTATCTGTTATAATAGAACGGTTATCTGTTATATTAGAACGGTTTTCTGTTGTAATTGAACTGTTATCTGTTATAATTGAACAGTTATCTGTCATAATCGAACGGCTATCTGTTATAATCGAACGGCTATCTGTTATAATTGAACGGCTATCTGTTATAATAGAACAGTTATCTGTTGTAATAGAACGGTTAGCTGTCATAATCCAACGGTTATCTGTTATAATTGAACGGTTGTCTGTCATAATCGAGCGGTTATCTGTTATAATTCAACGGCTATCTGTCATAATCGAACGGCTATCTGTTATAATAGAACGGTTAGCTGTTATAATTGAACGTCTATCTGCTATAATTGAACGGCTATCTGTTATAATAGAACGGCTAGTCGTTGTAGTTGAACGGTTGAGATATGCTCGAGACTCTCCCCTCACTCCTCATGAAATTCAAGATGGCGGAAATGTGAATTGAGACCCCTGTGTTAAATCTTATGGGATTTTGTTCCAGAAGCAACATAGCTATTCTACTAACGTCGTGATTAACGACAAATAAGTATTTTTGACATTTGACAATTTTTACTCGTAATTTTTCATATTTCTAACAACTGACGCTCGATTTTTAATAATTTTGACATTTCACTGATAGATTTTATTTTTAAAAACCGTTTTACACTCGATTTCTTTTAATGTCGACATTTGACGTTTCATATTTTTGACATTTGACGTATTAGAACTGTCAAATTGCACAATTATCTCGATATTTTCCATTTAAAACCATACTCACCCATATCCGACTTATTCTTAAACGTGTATCTACAGCCGGTCCGTCGACAATGAAAATGCGTCGTCCTTTGTCCGAAAAAGGCGCAATAAGAGGCGCCACACTCCTCCGTCGCCCTGTACCTTTGAAAACCCTCCTGAATGATCGCCGAGTCCTTCCTGTGGTAATTTGCGTGCATTTGAACGTCCGATGTGGAAATATACACTTTGTCGCAACCCTCCTTGATGCAGTGATAGTGCGTTTGTTTCTTGTTGTGCGTGCAATTCGAATAGCGATCGGAGCAATCGTCTAGGGGACTGTAGCGCATGAAACCGTGTTGCAGAGATTCGTCACGTTTCTTGTGCCACTTGAAATGCCTGATCATCTCTTCCTTTTTGATGAAAACGCGGGAATTACAGTCGAGGCAGTGGAAATGTTCCCTGAAAATGTTTTTTTTCTTAAGACAATGAAAGAGACGACATCGTATCAAATGTATTTCGACGATTCTTACGTCTTGGAACTAGAATTTGCCGCGTAATCTTTACGTATATCGTTGCTAAGCAACCGATGCCGTTTAGGGTGTTCTTATTGGTTACGCGACTTCGTTGCTAGGTAACCGATGTTTGAAATGGTTGTTTGTCTTTATCCGCGGTTAAATTTTGATTATTTTCAACACATATTTTACCTGTAATTGAGATCCTTGCAATACGTGCTGCCGCATTCCAATGAAGAGGAGAATTTCTTTACGTATTTCGAATAATCGACCTGGCTTTGGGTTTTATTTAGGAGTAGGCTTTGCTGCGACGCACTAGAATCCCTCGATTGCGTCGGAGTTAAAGATTGCGCTATCATCGCTGCGAATAAAAGAGAGAGAAGTTTTAATTGTCTTGTAAGGTATTTCAAATAAATATTGTATCCTTTACCAAAGTAGAGGAAACTCTAAAAAGAACGCGATGGTTTTACGAGCGTTCTCAAGTAATTCTAGAAACGAAAGAAAAAACGCAATTAGTATGTCTGCTTTAACATCCGTTACTCTCTGTTTTTACGTATTTCTTTCCTCTTTCATACACGTGCGTCCATATGCATGATTGTAAGTAGGCTCGTATGTTTAATTCTCGTGTGTTGCGTAGCGCAGAATGAATGAAAGAATCATTAAAACACACACGAGAAAGAGAAAAAGAAAACCGCGCTTAATACATTCAGGAACGTCAGTGCGTTGCCGAAGCAGATATTTTCGAATCGTAAAAACATGTGTGTAGTAAGTACCGTTCATACTACTTCAACGATTTAAGAAGAATCGAACATAAATTAGGCACGAATAACATGTAATAAACGCAGATACATTAAGAACTATTTTACATCAATTTAACATCGGTAAAATTGATTATCATTTCGTTGGAGGAATAATCCGAAAACTCCTAACGAACCGTAACTACCAACTGTTAAAACTATTTCATTTAATGTTTTGCTAACAAGCTCTTTGACTGTGTCGAAATATAATAATTATAGGTAGTCGGAGAGAAGTTCAGGTTTACGCCGTTTGGGAAACACTTCAAAGAACTTCGAGTTACATCGTTAGCATCCTAGAAAATGAAAATTGATGAAAATTTGGCTACATGCACAAACGATGTTAGTTACCCGACATCTTACAAACGGTTTGCTTTAGTTTTTTTTTGTGGATACTGTTTCAATATGTGTTGTGTCAGATCAAAAAATAAGAGAACTCCCAGTTTGACAAATGAAATATGTACCTAAAAATAGATTTATAATTAAAACTTAATTCATTAACATTAAAAAATTATGATTTTGAACGTGTAAAACGTATTTGCATAGTAATTATAAGGGCTGTTCAAAAAGTCCTTACATCCCGGTACAGGCAAGCTATGTATGTTGTTACTTTATTTGTGGTCCTGGATAGCCATGGACTGCAAAACGAACGTCTGTACTTAAATCTTTTCAATGTAACCTTAAATAAAACGTCATTCAAATTGACACAGAAAATTGACATTTACTATGATAGCTTAAACTTGTCTTATGTCACATAAATAGTAATTTATGACATTTTCGACACGCAGTCCCCAGTCGCATAGCCGCCTGTTTTTGACGATGATTGGATTCGTGTTTTTTTGTGTAATAATAACAACAGAATGAATGACGCATTATACTAACGAAACGATGAATAGTAGACTGTGAATTAACATCAAATATTGACATCTTTGGGAGTTAATTGACATTTCGACATTATAAAATATTGTTTCGTACAGGTACATATTTATTTCGTATATAATTTGGTAATTTCTCGATTTGTATTTTTGACGTTTGACATTTCATATTTGACATTTGACACCTGTTACTCTCGATTTTTTAATAGTTTTGACATATGACATTTCTGATTGTTGACTTTCGACGTTTGACACTTGTTGCTTCGGATATTTCAATTTTTGACATTTCACTCATACTAGTTACTTTTGTTTGTTGTTACTTTTCTACTACTTAATCAAGTGCTCTTTACTATCTGGCAATTTTTCATCTTTCATATTCATTTCGCCCTGTATAAAATCCACGGCGTTATACTGCCTAGAATCATCACCTACACCCTACAATGCTACGTTTAAACTAGAAAGTTTGACGCGAGCGAATCGTTTGCTACACACAAGGCACAAAGACACCTGTGCAGGCATAAATAACAATCAACACACCACACCGAATTGCACGCGGTTTTACGAGTGCAAGTCGGTATAACCCTGTGTGTGTGTGTTCTCGGAAAGCAGACGTTCTGCGGATATTTTACGAGCTTTTATGCGTCCGAAATATCGCAAAATAGCCTACCTTAACGGACGGTGATGATGAATTATAGTAGGGAAGGGATATAAGGCGAAAAACTTCTTAGAGATTATAAAAACTATTTAAATCGTAATTCCAAATTAGTTATGTTATCCCAAATGTTCGCAAATCGATCGCTATACATTCTAAAATCCTCCTTCTCCGCGTTCATCTTCCATTCGGCATTTTAAAATTAATAAGTCCAATTAAGTTTGTCGATAATCGCGCACCCATAGAAATCTTATTTCAACTCTAATTAAGTCATTACACAAGTTTTTTTCTTGTACCCAGCGAGATCTAGTAATTGCGATCGACCAAGAAAAAACAAATTACGATCTGAAAAATCGTCCAAAATCGACTTTCTCTCTAATGCAAGATGATGAAAGCGTAGGAGGTACCATCGAGTCAATGATCATCGCTTTAGGAGTATATATAGTCCGTTTATCTATGTATTTTATCCGTTGGTGATTTAGAAATGTCGTTTTTATTTTTTAACATATTTGCTCATATACAGTATGATAGAGCGATCTCGTGTGGAGAGATATACGTGGGGTGTTACCAAAGCTCTGAGAATAGCGGCAATCTGCTGGATAATGCAGAGTAAATCAGTAATACAGAGAGATACTGTAATGTTTTGCTACAGCTATTTATTGACAGATCTACACGATGACGAGATTAGTGGAGGATACTTTCAACAAAATGGAGCTACCGCATATACAGCTAGGGAAACTTTGACTCACCTTGGTGAATTTTATGTATTATTTAAGTCTGTTTATCTAAGCTATTTATAAAATTCTTAGATGAATAATTAAATTGCGATTAAGTTAATATACGAGTAATTATGTATGCCAGATTCTAATTGAATATTTTCGCATGAAGAACGCAGAATGGTGTAACACATTTAACAATATTAGATTTAAAGATGTCTAAGTTATCGTTTGACATTTAGGTACCATTCGAACGACATTTGAGCATTAATTTATATGGAAAACTAAGAATATAAGGGAGGACTGACTCCCAGAGAGGCACGACAAATCGTCAAATTATTCCAAGGTATAAATCCAACAATTACCCGTGGTTTTAGTAATAAATTTCGTATGTATATGACACCTGAGACATACCTAATGAGAATATGTCTACGTTGTAGCGTTTTTAAATATCCAAATGTTGCCCGATAAAAAATTAGGTGTTAAATACAATCAGTTCCGCATTAATCATTGGATGATTTGAATAATATTATGCTATCGTTCCAAAGTATCTGTTTTTTTTTTCTTTTCCGAAAACTTGGGTCTTCGTAGCGCTCGCATATTTGATACAATTTTGAGGTGGGGGCCAACAATTAGATTTTATTAAATACAACAGAATACAGAAACCAAGAAAAGCTACAAATATAGACGTTTATTTGCAGAAAATTGCAGTTTTTATTGATCCATTTACCTCTCTATGTGTATATCTGTGAAATCATCGGATGAATAAAGAATTAATCGATGTTAAATCCTATCGCTTTTGACCACGGAAATTCAGGCGCATCACCCCGTCCTAAGAACACACGGTCGGCTATTTGCCCGTGGTAAATATTTGCGTTGGACGTAGATATTTCGGTGCGTACGCGACCACACATAGAACAGGTGTCTAAACAACACAATTACGGGCAGGTTTATTGCTTCTAACTGAAGGTGGATGGATGCAGCTACGTAAATTGTATGGATGTACGTCCAGAGAAGTTTCATCAACTAATAGTAATATTTGCCATCATACACTTTAAATGATCGAAAAATTCGAATCAGAATTCTGTTTCATAATTTTCTTCCGTAACGAAAAGAGGTGGCGTGGTATCCATTAATCATGCCTCAAATTAACGCTATTGTGTATGTGTTTGAACGCGCTTTGGTACGCTGGCTGCATAAAATTAGCCCTTGGCAAGATGTGGCGTGTCTATTCCTGGTGCACAAGCCACGCAATTGAGTAATGCAATAATGGAAAAATCGTGAAAATAAACCAAACGTCTAAGGGGAAGAGTAACTATTTTGATTCTAATATTTTAATGTGTAATATACGAGGCGTGTAAATTAAGTAATGAGAATGACAACGTAGCGTTCGATATGGCAACACGGGAAACACGGGACATGGAGGGGCGACTTTTGGGCTTGACTTTTTGGCATCGATTGAAAATAGTGAAATTTTTTTGGACTTTTTGGTGATGAGAGTTGAGTGTTCGAGTATGGCCCGGAAACAAAACGCCAGAGCATGGAATGGCACACTTCAGGCTCTTTGATTAGCCAGAGAATCGTTCACAAAGAGTTCGTGCCTCAAGATCAGACAGTTGATCAACATTTTTACCGAGAGGTTCTCGAAAGACTCCGAAAAAGGGTCATGCGTGTGAGACCAAACATCAAGAACGATTGTATTCCGCATCATGACAATGCGCCTTGTCACACAGCAATTTCCATAAATGGTTTTTCTGGCCAGTAAAAATATTTCTCAGCCTCCTTATTCACTTGACTTGAGTCCTTGTGACTTTTTCCTCTTCCCAAGCTTGAAAATTCATCTGAAGGGACATCATTTCGGGACACTCCAAAACATTCAAACGGCTGCAACCGACCAGTTAAAGCCGATTTCAATATCTGAGTTCCAGCACTGCTATGAGGAATGGAAGAACCGGCTCCAACGCTGTGTGGCCTACGATTAAGTAAAAACCGTTTTGTGTTTATGTTTTATCAATTGACTTGGTAAGAATATGGGATGCCACGGATAAAAAGAAATTTGACAGATAATATAGGTAACTGTAGTGAAGTGATTTAAAAGAAATCGTATGCTAGATATGAGCGGAAGTTATTTTAAGTCGGAAAATAATAAAAATTATGAAGAATCGCAAGTGACAAGTGTCAAATGTAGAAAATATGACATATCGAATGCCAAAAGTATTTAAATGTTACGAAAAATCAAAAGAAGCGTATGTTAAACGTCAAAAATATGAAATGTCAAACGTCAAAAACATGAAACGTGTCAGTGTCAAACATACGAAGAATCAAAAGAATCAAATGACAAAAATATGAAGCGTCAACGGTAATATTGTCAAATATCAGAAATATGAAATGTCAAACGTCAAAAATACAAAAACGTCAAATGTCAGAAATACCCTTCTTCCTATTATTTTGGAAATAGAGGGTATGGGGCGCTGAAATTCTCAGGGTGCACTTAGGATATATGGGTAACTGTACCTACTAAGTTTGACGAAATTCGGCTGTCTAGAAGTGCAAATTTAAAGATAAGCGACAATCGAGGAAACTTGAAGGAACACGTATTAAGCGGCAATCGAGTAATTTTGGAGGAGCGTAGAGACCGCACTAGAGCGCTGAAATTTTCAGTGAAGAAATTCTTGCAAGATTCTAGTTCCATTTAATATCTCATTAATAATATATGAGAATTTATAATTCTTATTGCAAGCGAAGAATTACAAGAGAATTTATAGATAAATTAACTTAGTGTCAGGAAGTTCGTCGCACCATGATACCCATTTTGAACATCTCATATATGAAGGTATTTTTTGTAGCAACTTAAATTGCTTTTCTTTTCGATTAATAAACTTATCTGTAATGTTACTGTATTTAGGTAAAAATAAACATCTTTGCCTACGTTCTAAACACCTCTAAAAGTAGATTAATAATAATAAATACCCTGAAAAAATATTGGGCATAATTTAGTTTATTTTTACAAGTGAAAGTCGATAAAGACACCGTTACTAAACCGAGATATTAAAATCATAATCCATATCTGTAGAATGGGATCCAGTGTAATATGTCCAAATAATTTTTACCATTACTAATGTAATTTGAAATTTATTAAAATCTTAATTATATTTGTCGATCATTACCGATGGTTTTTTATGGTGGATTTTTTTTCTATTACAGGTTATACTTTCTAAAGGTGATATTTTTATTTTGTATACAATTTAATGTATCAGATAACCAAATAAGTTCGTGTAGTTTTTGTCTAAAGTAGAGCGCCATGGATCAACCATAAAATAAATTGGCTGTGATTATTTTATTAGTGGACTTAGATTTTTGAAATGGTAGTCGAGCATTTTGAACGATTAGTGATGAGATGGGGAGAACTAGTCTGAAACTATGGGCATATTTTAAAGCCGAAACAATACATCACTACGCCGAGTAAAAGAAATTTGTTAAGTCGACAAAAATGAAAGATCTCTAGCAGTGTTTAACCGGGAAGATTTACCCCAAATTATTATTGGATGATTTCGACATTTACAAAAGATATTAAACCCTCAAAAATCAACATCGACAAATCGATTCAAATTAAATATGTTTTCGTCTGCACGTAATACGTATTTATTTATTACTGACGAACGCCATTATACTTAGAGAACAATACGGCTACCTTACGAACATTTAATCGAAAACCCATTTATATTTTCAAATTAGACATTAAGATATGAAAGGCACGTCCCGATCGACCTGAATATTTCACATTCCTCTTCGACAGACCGACACAATACTTACGTATAATTGTGCGTTGCATGCATTCGATGTGACACAATACCGTTTAGTATAATAGCGTCGATTCGCGGTTTCACAGGCGAAAATTGAATCAAATCTCCACCACTAAATCACCGCGAATAAAAAAAAAAGCAAACTGGTATAATTACTAATAGGAAAAAGGGAAGAAAGCAGTTTTTACGAAACTTCTCAATTACGAAATAGAGAGAGGTAATCAAATTCATATATCTAAGGCTATACTGGGCTTTTTTGTAATGTTACACATTGTATGTGTATGTTGTAGTGAAACCGCACAAACATTTGTTCACCTGTGAAAATGCCAAGGAAATCTATAAACACTCCAACTCTTTTTGCTACATTTGGGGCGAATTGACATTTAAATTTCAAAAAACTGTTTTGCACACGTTCCAGATTAAAAGATTGGAATCTTCTTCAGGGTGGAACAAAAGTTGCTCTTTTTCGTAATCGCTATGCAGAATTTGAGAATTTCTTCTCTTTGGAAGAAGGACTTGTATTTTGTAATACCGTCCGTTCTGTTATGAAGACGCCGAGGAGCGTTTGGTCATTGACTGTTCCAAATTAAGCTTGAAAGCGGTACTGATCCACAATGGAAATAAGTTCCCCTCTGTTCCTTTGGCTCATGCAAGCGATTTGAAAGTTGTTTCACTTTTGCTCGGCATGCAACTCGGTTACACAAAGTATTGTAGTTTACTCTGTGAATGGGACAGCCGGGATAGGAAAAATCATTATAAAAAGAAAGAGTGGCCAAAACGAACTTCACCGACACCAGGAAATAAAAATGTCAATGGTACCCCACTCCTCAAAAAAATTATATGCCCTCTTTGTACATTAAGCTCGGGTTGATAAAAAACTTTGTCAAACGTAGGGATAAAACTAACAGTGGGTTTGCATATGTGAGGAGTAAGTTCCCTAAGATCAGTGATGCGAAGGTAAAGTAAGGTATTTTTGTGGGACCCCCGATCAGACAGCTACTTCGAGATGAAGAATTTGTTGAGGCGCTGAATGGAATTGAAAATGCAGCATGGTTGTCTTTTAAGTAGATTTGCGACCGCTTCTTGGGAAATCGTAAAGCCGAAAGCTACGTAGAGATTGGTAACAATCTACTGGCCTCACATAAAGCCATGGGTTGTTGGAACATGAGTCTAAAAATATACTTTCTTGACTCCCACTTGGACTTTTTCCCAAAAAATCTTGGAGCAGTCAGTGACGAGTGTTTAAAAAAAAATTAATTTTTTTGCGACACTTGTGGGCAGCTTCAAACCTCCTAGATTGTCGCTCAACTCTAATTTTCTTCCGACAGTTCTAGACAGCTATGCTATGCTATGCTATGTTGGCATACTATTGCTGGACGCTGAAGAGAGGTGTTCCTGATGCAAAGTAAAGACGAAAGTCATATATTATATTTCCAAGTAAATATATCACTTTGTACGTCATATTTTCATAATTTATACACATGTTATAATATATACTTTCACAAAATTTCATTGCTTTGTCACCCTGAAACCCTGCCTGATAGAAAATTTCTGAAAACAGATATGAAATAAGTGTAAAAACAACTACCTCGTGGGACAAAATAAATCTGAAATTTTGTCGACCAGTGTAATGAAACTAAAAACTCCAGGAATATTAAATGGAAAATATTTAAATTCACCACAGAACGGTCTCGTGTTTGCTTATTCACTTGTGTATCGTAACCGCGCTGGCTTATTTATGTGTCATTAGGGATCATTGACGTCACAATATCGTTTATACCCGACATCACTAGAAGTAATAGTAACAGTAGGAAAGAATTAATATCATCATGATCATCATACCGGGAGACCATGAGAAATTGACGCGCGTTGCACAAAGCCGAGACCAACCATATTTTTCACGTACGTAAAACGATAGAGCGAGCACGGGAAGAGGAGCGGGGCGAGGATCGGGAGGAGAGAAGGACAGAAACACCGGCCTGCCGACGATAGGGAACGACGAAGAAATGAAATTTTATGAATAATAAAAAGATTTAAATTGGTTAAATTGGTGGGCAATTGTCGTGGGACAATATGTGTGGAGATTTTCATTGCTTCAATTGACGTGATTATGGTAATTTAAAAGGATAGACGGAGAGAGAGAGAGATAGGAGGAATGGTATGGTACGGTTGGTAGTAGACGCAACCGTTTCACACAGTGTGTCGAGTGTGGAGCATCGGCAGCAATTCGGAGAGGACAGAGAGTTTGTCTTTATTTAGTATTTCCTTTTTCAGATAACCACTTAACGAACGCACAAATATACACATTGCATTATTAATATTATTACATTACATCGTGCAGTGCGCGCGCTCATCGTATGTAATATTTGATGTGTGTGCGTACGTAAACCTAAATCTCCAAACGGAATGTCACTACGTAAATTCGGACATTATATGACAGAGACCGTTTCCATGTAACTTTTCGGTTTCGGCGCACACGCAAATTGCAACAGCCGTCAATTTATACCCCGTCCAAACAGATACCAAATTCAAGTAAAGAGGAGCGTGAGAATTCACGTGTCGCCATCTAGGAATTTCCATAGCAAATACGACGGATACGAAAATTACTGATTAGAGAACGGATTTTATATCATTGGATGAGGCTAAGTGTATTATAGATCGCCTCAACCTCTGAATGCAGAGCTTATGAGAATTCGATACACAGTTGCCAAGTCGTCGAATCAGCCGTACATTATTACTTCCGGTTCCATTATGGAAGAATGAATAGAATTTTGGTTGGCATTACGCCTCGTGTCAAATTTGAAATATATGAGATTTGGCGCGGTAACCTGTGTGGATAGGCACACAATTTTAACATTAAGTGCCCCGTCTCTCCTTACTATATTATCTCTGATTATAATTTTTGACGTTAAATCTGAGTAAAAAAGAACAATTGAATTTATTGGGTCAAAATAAACATTAGGTTGCCAATACCCTATCTTAATTAGTAAGATATATGGATAATGAAGTGTCAGTAAGTTGAGGGTAAAATGGTCAAATCTTATTATAAATTAAAATATATATATATTCCCAACTGTCAAATTTAATAGTTCGAAATATATTTTTTTAATCTTGTTTTTTTTCCCCCATAATAGCTTCAAATTTGTAAAATATGTAAATGAATCTACCAAAGTAAACTTGTGGAATTTTTACCAACGCGCCAATCATTTGAAAAGTGTCAATTTGTAAATTTGACAGTTTGAAATATACACAATTTTCAATAAACCCTGTATTTTCCATCTATTTTCCCATCGCCTTAAATTTGGGTATAACGAACTTCAATAAAATTACTGAAGTAAGCTATGATTTTTCTTGCATTTCATCAGATATTTGACACGTGTCAATTTTTAAATTTGACAGTTTGAAATATGTGCAATTTTTTTTATTAATCCTGTATTTCATATCTCTTTCCCCTGATGCTCGAAGTTTGTGTAGTATAATGAACTCAAATAGTCTTACGTCGAATAACAAAAGCGAAAAAAAAATGAAAAAACAAACGCCGACTACATCGTCTCGAATAATCTCCCTGCAGGTTCTGGTACGACGAAAACATGAAACGGACCCGAAAAACTGCCCGGCGTATGTAATTTATATTTTTCTCCTAAAAAGAAACAATAGCTATAAATATGACTGATTCCTCGCCCTGGACGAACACGCACCGAAGAGATATCGAAGGAAATCGAACTTACACAAGTACCGAAAGAGCGAGAGAGACAAACGGACGAAAAATACGAACGAACCGAGCCGATTTTTAATGTAACAACACAATAACTTCGATATAAACCTGTAAAAATAAATACGTACTAAGTATGAAAAATCCGTGATGCCCCGCGTAGCAGGCGATTGTCGTCTCAATATTGGAGGGTTATTGAATCCAAAGTCGCGCTCGGCCGTCGTCGGCTGGAGCCTCGTCTTAAAATTCAATCGAAAATAAATAAAAAAAGCAAATCCATATGAGTTATGAGCTCACATATTTTGTAGTAGTAGGCGCTGATTGTGGCGAGCGGCAGTTGGTTTCGTATGCTTATGGACGCGTATATGATGTGCATAGGGGAATTGGGGAATATTTTTTCTTCGTTCCCGATATCGAGAGAGAGAGAAGAATAGATAGATAGATCCCTTTTATACCCTGACGATGGGCTATTAAAATTTATCGCTCGTCTTTCATGATTTGTCGGGGCAAATGTTTGGATTGACTACATATATTTTTATATATATATATATATATATATATATATACACATACATATGTATAGTGCCTTCGTTGTGATTGTTTAGGAGTTGGGTATTCTTTTGTTTGGGCGTATTAATGAGGCAGGTGAGTTGAGAGTCACGTTTCTCTAACACACGTGTAATAGGAAATACTGTTGTACGAAGATTTGTTAGAATACTAAACAACACAATTTCGATTTGCCAAAACGTCAAAATATTTTCTAACTTTTTCGATTATCAAAAAAAAAACCTCATAATTATAGTCAGTATGCATTAAAACAACATATTGTTATTTTGTCAATTTGTATCAAAATCGATGAAGGTACGAACCGACGCAAGGATACCCAATTGTAACAATCAAGAAACCTTAAAATGTCTATATGTTGCTGGTTGATAGGCAACCACGGTAAACATTACACCTCAGAATGGCCAGATTTAGAATTAAAGCAGGAATAATTTAAAAACCAATTGGATTTGCCCAAAACGTTTCTGTCAAAATCTATTCTATTCTATCTTCTTTTCTTTTCGTCCATAGAAACAAAGACTAAATCATAAAATCCTTACCACTATAATTATAGATTGTCTCAACCTCCGAATGCAGTACAGAGCTTATGAGAATTCGATACACGGTTGCCAAATCGTCGAATCAGCTGTACATTATTACTTTCGGTTCCATGATTTGGGTTACTGCCAGTTAAAATGCATATTTTGAGGAAAACAGTAAAACAAAAAAAACATATTTTTTTAAATCCAAGAATCAGTGAAAAAACCCATAATCTTATTTATTATTACTAAACATTAACGTAATTTACATTTCCAACATTTATTTAGGAATTGAAGTATACAATTTATTAAATTTAAAGTAAAATATATAATCCTTTAACAAATAATAGTTTCCACTTTGGTAACAAAAATAGCTGGAATCATACAAATCCCCATATAATACAATAATATTTAAGAAAAGAATAGCAATTACAGACACACATATGTCTTGTTTCAACTTTTAGTTAGTCGATGAACCAGTTTGATCTTCAGATGATGGCGAATCTGTTACATGAATAATAAATTCTTCAATGTCATCTTGCAAATTATCCACTATCCACATTTCCTTTTCAATATTTTTTACATGTTTGATGTAATTTTGTCAATTATCAACTGTTACAGTGCTATATGCTCTTCGAATTAATTCCTCCATATCTTTTACCTTAATCGTAGTATTATTCATTCTTATGCAGTTTTTAACTTGTGTCCATACCATTTCGATGGGATTTAACTGGCAGTGGTAAGGTGGTAATCGAAGAACTTTATGACCTTTTTCTTTTGCAAATTCGTCAATCCTGTTTTTATCATACTGCGACTTAATTTGTGACACGCAAAACAGCAATTCCCTCTTTAGCATATCGTTAGTGGTTTGTATTTGTTTCTCACGGAGCCAATCAATGATATTGTTTTTCCTCCATGTTGCCGTTGGAATTTTTACTAATTTTCTGCAGTGATAAGAAGCATTATCAAGAACAATCACTGACTTCTGCGGTATATTTGGAAGCAATTTATTAATAAACTAATCCGGGTATGTGTCTGAATCCATCCCATGATGAACATCAGCAGTGTTTTCTTGCAGGGAAATGTATATTCAGCACCAGGAACAAATCCGTTATCATCACCAGCATGAACTAATGCAAAACGA
>JARFOC010000345.1:212479-234801 GCA_031763485.1 Osmoderma eremita | reverse complement strand
TATAAAATATACCTGCCACCTCCTTACGTTTATGTGATCCTGCTCCTGATACCAAAAATTTCCAAATTTATAGGCAACTACGAGAGGCATTGTGCAAAGTTCAAAATTTTCGGTATCAGGTGCAGGATTACAGAAACGCGAGGAGGTAGCAGGCATATATTATTTTAGATTATAATAATGGACGCCATCTCTGGTTGAATAGCCGAATACCAATAATATGGTTGTTACAGGTTTCTGTAATCGGAGAAATCTAACAAAATATGCCTGCTACTTCCTCGTGTTTCTGTAATCCTGCTCCTAATACCGAAAATTTCGAACTTTGCGTAGTGCTTCCCGTACTTGCCTATAAATTTGGAAATTTCTGGTATCAGGAGCAGGATTACAGAAACGCGAGGAGGTGGCAGGCATATATTATTTAAAATTATAATAATGGGCGCCATCTCTGGTTGAATAGCCGAATACCAATAATATGGTTGTTACAGGTTTCTATAATCGGAGAAATCTAACACAAAATATACCTGCTACCTCCTCGCGTTTCTGTAATCCTGCTCCTAATACCGAAAATTTCGAACTTCGCGCAGTGCTTCCCGTACTTGCCTTATAAATTTGGAAATTTCTGGTATCAGGAGCAGGATTACAGAAACGCGAGGAGGTAGCAGGCATATATTATTTTCTGCTGAGGATAGCAACTTAGTTGCCGAAATGCGTATTCAGAGTTCTTTACTCAACAAGGTGGTAAGGGGTATTTTTTAACTAAGAATATATTTGAGGAAAACGTAGCGAATAAATTGACGTTATTAGCTTGTGAAAATTGCGGTTATTGTTATATTTTTCCACTCAATTATAGGACGCCTTTCATGTTATACAGATGTTATGTATGTTATAGAGATGTTCAACTTAGAAAAAACCAACCCGTTATTTAGTTTTTTTTCATTTAAATAAGTTGCCTTTTATCGAGCTACATAATTTACATTAGAAATTTTAAATTTTTAAGGTAACAATAGATTTAACCACTCATTCGAACTAAGCACGCATGATGCGTATCATAGTAAAAAATCAGTGTCTGAAAATTTGTAGCCGGGTACTATAATATTTACTCTCTCTTTAAAAAATACTTTCCTTCCATTTCTTTTAATATACCATACTTGACTGCATTTAAATTTGAGTTATTTCCTGTTATAATCAAGGAATTAATTAATTATGTTACGAAAACAACTCGTCATACCAAAATCAATAACCGGTCCTCATTCATTTCACTTGAGAAACAGAAGTACTAGAACAATGTCCGTAACTCAATTTCCAAGATTAAGACATATAGAATTGTCCATCAAAATCTTCGTAATTCCATCTCTAAGGGAACAAAAGGATTTTGAAAAATTTACATCCATATTTTTTATCGCCATGATAATATTGGGTGCATCAAGTGAAATTTGGATGAGGTACAATGAGCAAGTTGGCGTCAGAATTGGCATGAATCCACCCCAAGAGATGATAACACTTGTCAATACTTTGGGAATGACTTTGGCTAATATCGCCATCACTTTGACACTCTTCAAGACGAAATCGAAGCGAAATCTTGTGTCGTGCCTACAAAAGATTGATCGGGCAATCTCAAAACACCCTACATCGATTAGAAGGAGGAAATTTGGATGTAAAACCGTATTATTTTATGCTTGTTATATTTTCATGTTTTGCACCGATATTACTTTATGCATAGCTACTATTTCGCAAAAATTATCTTTGTATTTCTCTTACGACAACATCTGCAGATTGCGTATAACATTCTTTTCATATTATCTGTATTTCCTGGGCGAGGAATTGCATAAGAGGATGGCACAGATTAACAACGTTTTAAGTGAGATTCCAAAACCACATCGTACAGCGGAAACTGTCCGTTTTTGAAGTGTAGAGAAGACGTTTCTGGGTCGTATGCAGAGTTACTACAAGCAATTCGTTATTTTAATGATATTTATGGTTCATGTTTATTCTTAATATTTACTGGGTACTTGGTTCTGTTCCTGATGGCTTTCCAGATAGGCTTAAGGTTGCCTGTATTGAATATAATCCAATTGAATTTCTGGATCTGTGGACTAATGATGTCAGCTATTGTAAGTTAAATTTAAATTTGCTAAAAGAAAGCTTACATTCTACTATTCGTAAATGCATTTTGGATGAGTTTAAAAGTATGTAAAACGGAGGAAATCTTAAGAATCGATTTGTTTATATTAAAAATGAAGACGAAAAACAATGAAGATAACATAAATTTTCTTTCTCTAGGTCGGTTCCGTGACTATAACCTCAGTTTGCAACATGACGATCAAAGAAATTAGAAAAAACAACTAGGTTGGCCTACGCCCTACTTTACCGACCTGATTTCGAACCAACTTCAGAAGAACGAGCGTCCGTAATGGTGCTGATTAGACAAGCTAGGGGGCGACACCCAAAGTTTAACGCTGCTGGTTTTTTTCCCATCAATTATACCACGCTTTTCATGTTATTGAATCTATTAACTTCGTACATCATCATACTTATCCAATTTCAAGCGGAATGATAAATCAAAAAGTTTAAATACTATTTTATTATCTTTAATATGATTGCCTGCCGGCCTAATTTGACGTTTATGTATAATAAAACTCCCTCAATCAATTCGAATCGTCTCATACCTTTTAATTTAAAATATTAAATTTTATCAAAATTTATATTGTTATTCTCCGATAGATGGCAGTCAGTGAAGCTAAATCACAGATAAGGACTTTGTCTGTTATTAAATTTAAATATACCTTATTAAGAGATCAAACTACTTCCCGATTGAAGTCACCACTAACTGTATATTTTTTTGGGGCAGAGAATTTTTAATTTAACTTTTAATTTGGAGATATGTTGTAATTACTTACCGGTAGAGAACGCGCAGCCATCGATGATGTGGTTCGGCTATTTTCCGTAAGATAGCGCTAAATGCCCCTGACCGACCTATTTTAGCTACTTCCTCCTAGATGTCGCAATGAATAATTGTTTTAATTAATTAATTACATTGAAACGAATAATACTAATAATAATGGCGATATTAAAGAATATTATTAAAATAAAGGTAAGGTTGAATTGCACTAAATAAGTTGACCCTATTAGTTTTGGAAAATCACCTTTATTATTGTATTTTCCCCTTGAATTATGGGGCGCGTTTCCTGGTATTGTTGGCTCTGTATTAACTATGAGTCATTAAAATTTTAATGAATCTACAGTTGTTCGTTTACTGCTTGCTTATTTGACATCTGACTTAATAGCCTTTTCTACTGTTTTAGTGATGGTGCTAGCGCGATTCTGTTTTTTAAATTAGTTAATATTTTACTTTCGATTAAAATAAAAGAAAAAGAAACACATTAAAGACAAGAAGTATATCATTTATCAGGTTCAATTAACAATATTTAATGACGTATTTACCTTATAAAATACAAATTCTCACAAATAAAACAATTTGACGTTAGTTTTTAAAGGGAATACAAAACAGTAGGCTTTGACCCTTCCATTAGTGAAATTTTTGTTATTTAAAATCTCTGGAAATTTATTCAACTGGCCAGTGGATAAAACGAATTTTAAAATAAGCAAAAAAAAATGCTAAACACTACATAAGCAATTAAGAATAAATTATTATTAAAAACATTAAAAAATTGATTAATTTTTGGTCGGGGGGGTTATGTCAACTTTAGAGTTATCAGTATACACAGAACATGAAATGAAAAAGGAAATGTGATGTGGAATCATCGTGTTTTACTGCAGGAACTGCTGATTCATTGTAGCGGCATCGTACAGGATATTATTATTGCTAAGGACGTTCTCGGCAAGGTTCATGGCGGTCGGTTTATCCAGGATCTAGAGTTAGGAAGTGAAACAAAAACAAAAACAGAACATTAAGGATAGAGGTCGGATCAGGAACGTTTCGTAAAGAAATATTTCGGGGTGGAACGGAACGAATCTACTATTACAATACGGATAAGAATGGTGTTTCGATAAAATGCCGCGTATTTCGAAAGAGAGGCAAACCTCGAAGACATGCGCCGAACCGTCTCCAGTTTGTATGTCGAACATTCCTTCGGGGTAGATGTTGACGTTGCTCATTCCCCCCTGGCCGCCTTCCAAGTCGATGACTTCGCCGTCGAACTGCAAATTGGCCCCGAAAACGTCCGTTCCGAAGGAGAATGTCTGGTGGACATCTGCGGGAGTACTACAACTGTTTTTATGCGTCGATGAATGCACGATTTCTCCCATACCCTTATTCTTTTCTGCCTCCGTTTGTGTCAAGTCGAAGTATTCGATGGGATTCGGCGGTTGCGAGGACATAGTCGGATTTCTCTGGTTCGTTATATCGTTAGCGGCGGTCAAATCGTTTGCTGCAGCTTCGGGAGTCTGTTTTTGGATCTTACCTGAAATCGATGAAATTTATAAATCAAGCTAATTCATTTAAAAAAGGGATAATGACAGTTGGGGAATAAAAAAAATTGTATTTCTGGAAAGAATTCCGCGTTACATTCATCATCTTTATAAAATATGCTGTAAAGGTTAACACAATTGTGGTAAAGTTAACCAAATTTTGTTTAACTTTACCACAATTGCAATATATTTTTCTCAGTACACCACCGATTGTTTAACATTTCCCAGTTGCTAAGCAACAATTTACACGATTCTCTAATTACTTACCGTGCTGCATACTGTCCGGAGCGTTCACCAAATAACTATCTTGAACCAAACCGCCGGAACTGGGTCCGGGACTTTCCACGTCCATGCACATGTTGCCATCTTTTCCGCAGCGTTGGATGACGGTCGCGACGACTGGGATCTTGATTTGTACGGTGCTGCCGCTCGGTTTACCTGCGGATTTACACAGAACTTGATTATCATGCGTAAAAGGATCATGGAAGTAATAGCACCATTTTCAACGGGGGCATTGCCCTGTTCCGCCTCGAGTTTTCCATTTTCCTGGTTGTCGTGTTCCTCCTTGGGGGTGATGGTGATTTGCCCGTGCTTTTTTAAATCCTCGGCTGTGGCTGGTACCAACATCTTTGGTGTTTGTGTGGGGAAAAGTGAATTTGTAGGTTATGTTAGTATACATCTCACGTAACAAGCATCTGTTTGATCCTACCTGCTTATCACCAGCCGCCAACACCCTAACCAACACCGGTATTCCGTGCAGAGGTCTCAATAGGGCAAACGGTGTTTGATTCGTTGCCAAAGCGTGTTGCATAGCCGCGGTATTGATGGGATCGACCAGTACGCCGTTCGTATACCGGATTCTAGGCGCCCCGTTTGAAGTGCCCGGGCCGTTCATGTCTCCGTGTTCGTATTGTTCGTGGTTCCTCAGACCCATGCGTTTCTGGAACTCCTTACCGCAACTCTGGCAGGTGTAACGCGGTTTATCGGCACGCTGATGCGCCTAAATTCGAACGGGGATAAATCGAGATGTGACAATTCTCGCGCTCGACTAACTAACCTTCAATTTATGACACATCAAATTTGACATCTGATTGAATCCTTTCGAGCACACGTCACATTTGTACGGCCTCTCGTTCGTATGGGTGAAGATGTGATTTCTCAAGTTACCTGACGGGAAATTCGATGATTTCAAGCGATTAATTTGTGTTTGAAAATCGAACCTTTCTGGTGGAACGCTTTGTTGCACAGGTGGCATCTGTGCGGTTTGTGCCCGGTGTGAGTTTTGCGATGGGATATCAAAGTAGAGACGCGATTGAAGGTCTTCTGACAGATCTCGCAGATGTACGGACGCTCAGCTGAGTGTATAGCTCTGTGCTGGGAAAGCGTGGACATCTGTCTAAAAGCTGAGTCAGGGGGCAAAGCAAAATAATGGTTTTCCCAGCGATTTTTACGAAATGACGAGGCTCGATAAGGTTCCAAATGTTGAAAAATAATTGCTACCACTTATATGGAATATAAAATTTTGTTTGCGTTCGTATTAAATAAGGCGACGCCACTTACTCTCGGTGAAATATTGGAGATTAGATGGAAGTTGGTCGCCAGCAAAATAAATAAATTTTGGAACAGCAGGGATCATTCAAGTCCCACTGAGAAACATAAATTACAAAAGTTAACACAATTGTTGCAAAATTAACCAGAATTTGGCTAGTTTTACCACAATTGTGTTAACCTTTATAATATATTTTTCCCATTGCGTTTATCCTAAACAAACATCGAATTCATAAAAAGAAATTGACCGTAGGGAAACCAGTGGAAGACCTCGAAGTATTTGAACGAAAGGTAAAACGATACCTAAGAAAATCAACAGATTTCTCTCCATTTAGATTTGACAGCGAAGCAAAGTTGTTTGAAATTGCATAAATTTTTTTACAATAATAAAAATAGAACCTTCTCTTCCTAAGACTGACGGAGCCACATTTCGTCTAAGCGAAAAAAGACAATACGTTTGTGCTTGAAAGATTTCTAATGAAATGACGACGAATTATAGATCTTATGGTGAACAATCTGCATTAATAATCAAAGAGAAGAGGCGGAAGGAGTGTACTGATTTTATACGGGCTAAATTTGCCAACAATTCCATTATGTTTCCAAAAGAAAAGAAATAAAAACTATGAAATTCCATATAAGTGATAAAAAATCTAATGTAACTCGACACCCGAAAGATTTGTTTTGTAAAATATCGAATGCAACTGAACAAAATAAATAAGTGTAAAAGGAATGAGAGTCAATTTGGAACCCTATCGTGTATTCGAGGAGTTTAATACCTTTCCCGCAAACGTTGCACTGGAATTTCCGTTCGTCAGTATGCGTTGGCAGGTGCCTCATCAAGATGTACTGATGTCCGAATTCCTTCGAACCTGAACTCCGATGAAAAACATATATTTGCGAACATTCAGCTTTGTACACAGGGCCATAAATTTTACCAATGAAATTTCCACGCGTATTGAAATAATAAACAAATAGCAACAAGAAAAACCCTATATCGACTTTTGTTCTCTATTTTACGTATTAATTTCAAATCAGACAAACAATGGCACAAAAAACCGACCCCTTTTCCTACACGTATAACGTTGCGAAAGACAAAGTGATTTTTCCTATCCCATAGGGCGATACGTCTTCGTCTTCCGACTTTACCATTTTCGCCGCGATTCACGAGAGGTTTTTCATATCTCTTTCTCTATTCTACTTCGGTCCGTCATGAAACTCAATTAGGACGTCGATTGCACGACGGTTATTTACGCGATTCATTTATCAAGAGCTCCAACACGCCCCCACGACATGGTGAAGAAATAATTGATATTTTCCCATCGAAATCCCGAGATACATCGATCTATTTATTGCAAAAACACTTTATAAACGATTTTTTATGGCAATAAATTGGGAAATGAATGAACATATAATACACATTAAAAAAAACGCTAAATTCGCGGCCATCTTGTGCAAGTTTTACGTATTTACCAACTTGAAAGCACGGAAGAGACGAATCGATATCCGGACGTATATAAAGTTGTAATATCGTAGAATCCCTAGATGAATTATAGCCCCTATTCCGGCGAAAATATTTCACCTGCTGCCACCCAAGAATTTGTCTTATTTACCCCTGATAAACCGTCCACTTGCTGTCTGATCGGTGAGGGAAATAAAGTGAAAAGGGGCCCAAAGAAGCGGTATTCCGTGAAATTTGTTCCCGAAGTTTTCTAATCCAGTTTCGTCGGAAAATACCTATTTAAAACGTAAGCAATAACATATCCCACCAACCCCGTTGAAATTGAGTATTTTTAAACTTTTAACGGCTATTGAAACTTGCAAGGATAACTACGCTAGCGAAAAATAGTATTAAAATTGGGACTTACATATTCCGCACTGCCAAACTTTCGTGTGTTTTCCATCTTGAACTTTATACTTTACGAAATGCGATAAATTTCCTTCCGAACCTTTAACACTATTAACCACACTTTTACCGCTATTGTAAATGTCGAAGTTGATCTTCGTGGGATTAAAGTTGTTCGTGTTGATCAGCTGATTCAACTGCTCGTCGTTGAACGGGATATTGAAAGAGGAATTGTCGGGAATGGTTACCGTATTTCCGATATTATCGACGATCTCGAACTCGTTCGCGCCAACGTTTGCGGCATTCGAGAACTCTTCCATTTCGGCCGGCGTGAACAGCAGTATATCGTCATCCTTAACGATCTCCTCCTTGATGATCGGCTCCCTAAACAGGCTGTTGTTACACCGTAACAAAAATCGGATTATATCGAAATCGAAACTAGGGCGCCGAAGAAATTCGTTTTTGTTTCGAATTTATTCAATTATTGATGTGTTGCGGGTGATAGTTTTTGTTTGTGTATTACGCAAATAAAAGAAAGATATTTGTCAGTGAATGCACGTCCGCGTCTATCGTACGTCGAAATGGGGGAGGGGTTTCCAACTGGTCGAAATATGGTTTGAGACTTACCTTTTCACGTGCGAAACCGCGCTCAAGTTCTCGAAATCGATATCGTTCATTGTGAATTGATTATCGGCCATGCTGAAGCGACAATCTTTCACTATCGTGAGAGGACGCGGTGCGGGAATCGTTTTGTAACGCACAAAAAATGGCGACAGGCTTGTTGATTTAACGTCGCGAGGTCAAAACAGATCCTTTCGGTTTCAAATCGTTTTCGAATAGGACGAATTATAAAAGCGTGTAATTACTGTAAAAAATATACTTTTTTAAATAGAGTACTGTGTTGCTTTTTGTTTGTTTCAAAACCGTTTTTTTTTTCGTTGTTGGATTTTTGTTAATGTTGATGTTCATTTGACTAGTGTCAGCTGACGTACAGCACGCCATCTTGAATGTCAAATATTTGGGAAGAAATTTAATATAAAAGGCGGGATTTTATAAAAATGATTTATTTGATTTATATTTTCTCTTTCTCATAATAACAGTCGACACATCCAGGCCTAAATATTGTTATAATTCGTTGATTTATATAAATCTGATTAATAGACATATACAATAAATATATCTATAATCATAATGCATATTTATGATACTTTTTTTATATATTTACGTAATGGTGATGAATGTAATCGTAATAGAGGATGTATGTAGTGTACGAAAGATGAAACTGGCGCGGAGTTTAAATAATGATATAACCTATAAATTTCATTTACTTTAGTTTTGATATTAATATCTCGTCTTGTTTGTTACCTTGTCTTTTATTACAATTATTATTTGTGCTTCCTGGATTTGTATGTATTATTTAAACGTGTTCGTTACGAAATAACAAACGCAAACGGAAAATCGAGTTCTAAAATACGGAGATTGGGAAATGTAAAAAATACGCGTGAACACCGTTCGTTGAGTTTGTGTACCTTAAACAGGCGACGTAAAAATGGCTGTATTATAACGGAAAACACGCGTTTTATGTATCATTTCGTCCGCTTCCGCTTTTAAGTTTTCATTATATGAGCGTCGTGGTGCGACTACAGCTCATTAAAATGTCCTTAAAGGAGTACGCCTGTCCGTAAAAGAAAACTCATTTCCACCGGGCAAAAATAGTAATAATAATAATGGGGGGATCGTAATAACGAACTAACACAACGAATGGAATTTTTACAGCCGGGCATAGTCGGGATAGAAATGCATCCAATAATGCCGTTTTGGGTAATAAAACTATGACAGGCCGGAATTGTAAGGATGTGGAGCTACAATAGAGGGCGCGCACGATGCCATTATTCGGTTTCGAACCTCGCTATTCTTAATTAACGTGTACCTCGATACAATGAACCAAAATAATAACCTTTGTAGTTTCGTTTGTATCTTTCGCGACAATCACCAGGTTTTGATTATCTTTTGGGTTACAAACAGTAAACATTTCCGATTTCCTTTAATATAATTATCAGGTATGACATATATTTGGCGCAATGTCAATTTTGACAGATCACACGAGTTATTTATTTTATTTACTTACTACTATATCTTAAAGTCTCATCATCAGTCATTTTTTGGCACGTTATTTTCATAATAAGAAGGGTTTTAACACAAAATACAAGTACAGGTGCTTTATTAGCGCCGAGGCCGTGTTGTTCATGTCTTTAATCGACGTCGTCAGTGCCTTTTCCCGTTCTTTGAAGAGATTCTTCGCCAGCATGCGCATCTTAGTGATTTTATCGTCGAAAACGGCCGTGGACGAGTTTGCGGGAGCGTTCACGTTGCAATAGTTCTGGTCGCAGCAGGAGACGCACATCTGAAACGTACATATATGACGGTGTGAATTCTGGGTAATCCTGCATTTTAAGGATACGAGTCGGATATTTACAACGGACACCTTTTTGTACGGGGGTAAATCAAAACGTGAGCAGATCAAAACACCGGTGATAGAATTGATATGGATATACTCCATTCTCAGTGTCTGATACTAATAAAAGCCACCGTTTCTTACAGTACAGGTATGTTTATTTATCTTGCTCTAAATGCTCGAAGTATTTGAAGTTAAAACCCAATGGAGTAATGACAGTAACTTAGCGCAGCGATATTTCTTGGAGCAACCTAACCTAACCTACGCACCATAACGCATATTGATAGATACCCTCGCTATGTCCCTAACATGATGCCAACACGAATTTAAAACAACAAAGTTTCTATTCAGCATATTGGTGATGCTGAAATTTGATAAATATTTTTAAATTTGCAACCATTTGCGATGTAACAGTTATCCTACTCATCATCAACACTTACGGACATAACTTGAAATCTATGATCTCGTGAATTAAAATACTTTTTAGGTTATGTTATTGAAACGTGTTTGAATCGTGTTAATTTGATCATTTTATCAAAAACAAAATACCGATCAGAGATAATATAGTTACCGATACTCCTGCTCTCCCACTTGGAGCAGAAAGCACTTATTATATTTAGTTAGTTCGTGTGCATACAACATTGTTGACAGCGACTGTGATGTTTCATCTCTTAGTTTCGCATCGTGTAGATAATTCGATTAAGCAAATATATGTTCTAATACCCTCGATCGTAGTGTTTCGCGGAAATTTCTATACATACATGCACCAATCCTCTGTATCTATATGTTAGTTGTGTCGTGGAGTTCCGCTTAACCTATTTCCTACGAATCTGCGATAATATATGCACGTGTCAAATCAAACGACGCGTTATCTTATGGAACCGAAGTAGCAACTAGGAACTAGTGCAGTAAATACAATTACTATCAGAGCCTTGCGTTTGTTACCGTCTTAACTGTTTAATGGCTTTACGAAGCGGATGTAATTTTCAATAGAAGATGCGACCATAGATAAACCCTAACTAGATGCGACAATCAACGATTTGGCTAACAGGTTATGCAGCGGAACGCAGCACATGCGCAGTTAATACAATGAATCTACAAAATGATGTGATCTCTTTTAAGTATGCAACTCAGTTAGCGGCATGGTAATACTCAAACTTAAAATTCCTGTGCAGATTTTCATGTATACATATTCAAAATTTGATAGGTTAGGTTTTTAGCGTTCTAGACAGAAATATTAGGAATATTTAATTCGTTGCCAACGTCATATTATATTAGAGGTTATGTGGGTTTCGTTACTTTGTAGATTCATTGTATTTTCTGTCCGAAACGGGTATTTTAGTTAGAATACCTTGTACAGCGCCCTCTTTACAGCGTGGAGAGAAAGTAACCATAGTTTCAAACCCGAATCTACACATTGCATATTAATATGAACATAACATCGTAATGAAGTTGTTACAAGTTCATCATTCGGTGACAGTTTAACAGTTCTTGTGCTAACGTTAGTTGTTAGGTGACACCAACTTCTTTTTCTTTTTAAATGTTTAATAATTTCAAATCCACATTCTATTAAAGTGGAAAAGCTTTTATTTACATCATAAAACTCCGAACATCCGCATTTAAAAATAGAATCCTCCCCGTTGAACGTATGCCAAGAAAAACAGGACGGAAACGGAAGAAACGCCAACCACCGCTTTCTTTGCGATAACCTCGCGAAAATAAATCCAAATTTTGAATATACGTGCGCGCGGAATCGGGCGTTGGCGGAAAATGACGCCGCGGCGTCCCAGTGAAATATGGCAGAGGTGTTCCAAAACGCCCCTCTGAATGACAATATATAGCTACGTAGAGGATGATCGCGTGAATTTGAAATGGTAATGGCGCCACCCACGGTTGTATTTCGAACGTTAGAGGGAGAAACGTGATTTTCTCGGTATTTCCAGACAATTTGGGGGTTACAGACTACAGAGGTTAATTGCCGGAAAGCGGGAGATATTACTACGATGTAATTATTTCGCTTCTTGAGTTAGAAGCTATTAGAAATCATTTAAATGATTCTAGAAACAACTCATAGGTGTCACTATATCTGAAACTTAAAACTGACGTTACTAATTTCAATATTATTTTGTGGAACTGTCAGTTTGACGTTTTAAATTTCGTTCTATCAAAATAACCCTAAAAACGTTATAGAAATCCTTTTTATTCGTAAGTATTTTGATATAATTTGATTAGAAATGAAACCGTTGCTTTTAAAAGAAGGCTTTTATTAGATTAAATTTGTTAGATATGTGCTGTAAATGCGTGTATTTTGTTTAGGTTTGTTTTCTAACCTATCAATGTTAATGTTTTGCGTCTTGACTTATTGTTCGCTATTGTTATGACTTACCACTTGCGTGTCGACCTCTACGCAACCGACTTTCGACCGTTGACATTCCTTGTCGGTTGTGCATTTTTTATTGACTAGAACGCTAGTTCCCTTGGAGTCCATGATGTGTAGGGTATGACAGAATGTTTCACCTATAGAATAAATAATAAAACAATTTTATTCATAGTGTAAGATATCGATAAGATACTTTTTACGATTTACATTCAAACATTTTTCTATGCTCGTCTTTTATATGGATTTTATCCGGGAATTCAAGTGAAAAATATCGAAATTCACGTCGATGTCGTTTTATAAGACTTTATCGGGAATTCTTACACGCTTTTTTAACGGCGTAATACGTCCCGCAACCGCCAACGTACCTAGGGGATTTCCCCAGGCGCTATATCACATCGCGGCTCTGAAACGGTGCCGTAAGTCTCGCAGGCGGGGTTCCCGATATATTCCCATCTCGGGAGTCCCGTATATGCGGACTAGTTTCCACTATAAATCCGACTAAATGCATGCATTACTTCCTCATTCCGGTAGTACGTTATTGCTGATGCATTTGCATATGTAGTGACTATTATGTATGCACTATGTGCTTCCCCGGGTTTCGTATCTTGTTGCAGTCCTGTTAAGTGCGCCCTAATTGCTCTTCTAGAATGTCTAGGGTCTAGGAGATGCGCGGTTTAGTTTATGGAAGTTCTTTGGGTGTAGGAAATGTGTGTTTGAGTTTACAGCAGATGTAAAATAAGTTTTTTACGTTTTCCTTTTCAATTTTTGTTTTTGGTGATACCCCAACTAGATTTTATATATTTTATTCTTCTTTTTGTAAGGTTATTACTTATTTTTTTTGTAAAGAACAAGATCCAATAAAGCAGTTTTCATCTGTTTTTATTTCTTCCACTTCTTCCATTCACTTACACACATCCTTACATATTTTTCAAAGTAGCATTGGATATCTAGGAAGATCGACAACCAGATATTAAACTGTATATACCCATATTCATTGTCTGATTCAAAGTGCCGTCACTTTGAGGAAAAGAGAAATCGAAGTGAACTGTACTACTAGAAACTATCGAAGCGAAATTGAATTTTAGCACACAGAATTAGCAAAGAGAAGGATGGATAGAAGATGGACGAAAGGATATTTCCCATTCACGACTAATTTAAGTCAGTCCGGAACGATCAAGTCTTCGACGACAGCGGGATACGGTGTGATACGCACGGGAACATTCTAGGATTAGCTTGGACGACGAAATTCTGCTGTTAAGCTCGTGCGAAGGTGGCTGGAGGGACCGTATATTTTGAAGAGCACACTGTGAACGCCAGAATGAAGTAAGTGATGGGTAAGTGGCGAGAGCTTTTAGATGAAATGCCGTAATAACTTTTATCGTGAATGAGAAAAGGGGAATTGGGAATAAGTTGAAAATGTGTTTAACAGTATGTCCAAAGTGAATGAAGGAGGAATATTAAAAGGGTGTATATTTAAAAATGCCAAATTAAACATTTTGTCATTTCTAAACTCTCGCGACAATTAGATAAACAAAGAAAAGTGTTTAGAGATTAAAATTACCTTCATAATCAGTAATAACATGACAGCTGTTCCCGAGATATTGGCAAAAATGTAAGAGAAATCTTAATTTTCCTCCTTTGGATTAAGAAATTGTGCTCTTAAAGGAGAAATCGATGGATCGATTTTATAATATTGTGGCAGATACACTGTTCGACGAGAACTCGATTGTCGAAAACCGCATTTTGATATTTATATCCGTTCCCGAGTTATTAGCAAAAAATGCAAGAAAAAAAATAATTTTATTTTTTTTGATACAGGAATTATGCATTTAAAGGGGAAATAACGTCTGGATGAATTTTATAATGTTGTGGGGGATGCATTTTTCGACGAGAAATCAATTATTGAAAACCGCATTTTGATATTTATAGCTGTTCCCGAGATGTTGGCAAAAATGTAAGAGAAATCTTAATTTTCCTCCTTTGGATTAAGAAATTGTGCTCTTAAAGGAGAAATAACCATCGGATCGATTTTATAATATTGTGGCAGATGCACTGTTCGACGAGAAATCGATTGCCGAAAACCGCATTTTGATATTTATAGCCGCTCTCGAGTTATTAGCAAAAAATGCAAGAAAAAAAATAATTTTATTTTTTTTTGATACAGGAATTATGCATTTAAAGGGGAAATAACGTCTGGATGAATTTTATAATGTTGTGGGGCATGCATTTTTCGACGAGAAATCAATTATTGAAAACCGCATTTTGATATTTATAGCTGATCCCGAGATGTTGGCAAAAATGTAAGAGAAATCTTAATTTTCCTTTTTTTTGATTAAGAAATTGTGCTCTTAAAGGAGAAATAACCATTGGATCGATTTTATAATATTGTGGCAGATGCACTGTTCGACGAGAAATCGATTGCCGAAAACCGCATTTTGATATTTATAGCCGCTCTCGAGTTATTAGCAAAAAATGCAAGAAAAAAAATAATTTTATTTTTTTTTGATACAGGAATTATGCATTTAAAGGGGAAATAACGTCTGGATGAATTTTATAATGTTGTGGGGCATGCATTTTTCGACGAGAAATCGATTCTCGAAAACCGCATTTTGATATTTATAGCTGTTCCCGAGATGTTGGCAAAAATGTAAGAGAAATTTTAATTTTCCTTATTTTGATTAAGAAATTGTGCTCTTAAAGGAGAAATAACCATTGGTTCGATTTTATAATATTGTGGCAGATGCACTGTTCGACGAGAAATCGATTGCCGAAAACCGCATTTTGATATTTATAGCCGTTCTCGAGATGTTGCCAAAAAGGTAAGAGAAATTTTAATTTTTCTTATTTTGATTAAGAAATTGTGCTCTTAAAGGAGAAATAACCATTGGTTCGATTTTATAATATTGTGGCAGATACACTGTTCGACGAGAAATCGATTGCCGAAAACCGCATTTTGATATTTATAGCCGTTCTCGAGATGTTGGCAAAAATGTAAGAGAAATTTTAATTTTCCTTATTTTGATTAAGAAATTGTGCTCTTAAAGGAGAAATAACCATTGGTTCGATTTTATAATATTGTGGCAGATACACTGTTCGACGAGAAATCGATTGCCGAAAACCGCATTTTGATATTTATAGCCGTTCCTGAGTTATTAGCAAAAAATGCAAGAAAAACTTAAATTTTATTTGTTGATACAGGAAGTATGCTTATAAAGGGGAAATAACGTCTGGATCAATTTTATAATGTTGTGGGGGATGCATTTTTCGACGGGAAATCGATTGTCGAAAACCGCATTTTGACATTTTTAGTCGTTCTCGAGATATTGGCAAAAATGTAAAATATTTAATTTTCCTTTTTTTCTTGATACAGTTTTATAACATATTGGAAAATGTACTCTTTCGAATTGTATAATACAATTATGAAATTACTCCTATGACAAGCCATCAAAAAAAACCAAGAAGGATCAACGGCCATTTATAACAAATTAAATATACCCCTTGAAAAAAAAAGTGCTAAAAGCGAGGATAAATACGGAATTTAATTCCGGGAGATTCCGGACCCTCTCCGTAATTTATCCGAGCGCCAAGCTCCAGATTGTAAACAGGGCAGAAACTGTCACAGTCGAGTCAGTGACTGCTGTACACCCAGTAACAAACAAACGCAAGGAGAGAGTGTCTTGTAATTAATTCTGGAGGCTCTGGCGCATAGCGGCATCCATAGTCTTTCTCGCCAGGATCAACGTCTATCCTTATCTTGTCCGGAGCGAACGACGAAAGGTTTAATTCGCCGTAAAATTCGCGAAACAAAATATCCACTTTTTCCGGGGGCGAAAGATGAAAAGGGGGAAGTTTTTTTTTGTGGCGTTGGAAAGGATTTTAATTAGAGGAGTATCAGATGTGTTAACGACTTGTTGGGCGAATCGCTCGGAGAAATTTATGTTTGAAAGTAGATTTTTATAAATTTCGAATGAAAAATACGAACTCATTTAGTATTTAACAATTAACAATTTTTTTCTTTTTGTATATGATATTGTTTTCTAACGGGAGCTAAGATTTTCGTCCTGGTATATCGAGAAGGGTCTCTTTTTTTTGCAACAATTAAAGTAAAATCATTCTCAAAACAACAACGGTTTTTTCCCCTTTCTACTTCCCCCCAATTCAATTTCAATCAGTTTACGACCACACAGAAACGAACAGTGCCATCACCACTAATTCAGCCCAAAACAGCTAACGAAAAATTGATGTAATTAAAACCGAAATCGAGCAGCCATTCGCGCGTCCAGATCCATCCCCTTGTCAGGGGCAGAGATTGATAAACTGCCGACAAATCACAACAACAGCCTACCACCATCACCTCGAAATCCAATTTTCAGCTTGGCTTTCTTGTTGCTGACAAGTTACGGAGAAGCGGGGAATAGAAAAAAAATATCGCGCCGACGAAAAAATCGGATAAAGGTAATTCTGTCTCTGTTTGAATAGGTAGGGGCACTCGGGCGTTATAAAAACCAGTCGATGACAATCCGGATAGTAAGAAAATGAAATGGGAAATACACAGTTTACGCCCAATGTATTACTGAACATCAAAGTCGTATTTGTTACGTTTGTAAAGTACTAGAACATCTATTACTAACGATTTAAGACACGGTAAAAGCCTAGACAGTAAGAGAGCTAAATTCCCTAATAAAACAGGACACACGCCACGTATACAAACATTATTTGTTTTGTTTCCTTTCGTTTACTAACCTGGCTTGCAAGGTCTGTCGATGGCAAATTGGTTACAGATCAAGTTATCGGAAACGTTCACGCAAATATAGCACGTAACGGCGTACTTATCGAAGTCTACTTCGGTGTTTTGGTTGGCATTTCCGCTAGTTCCCAACTCATTCGGATGTTGTAGATTGTGTAGGTGTTGTTGTTCTTCGAGGGCCGTGTTCGTCATGAAAATACAGCTCAACAGCATACTGATTGTCAACATATCAATCTGAAACAAAGAAATCGACATGTAGTAATAATCTGATGCCCGCGATCGTTCCGGTTCATTAAGCGTAATTCGTTAAGCTCACAGAACCGCAAGGATATATTTAATAGTAATATTTGTATTATCTAACTTGGGACGCCTAAATTAATTACAATTAAGAATATTATATTCGTTATAAGTTTGTTTACACTTGATAATTTGTTCTGAGAGTGCGTATAAAATAGAAAACGGGACGGGTCCTTTGTCAGAATTCATAACATTGTCCTTAATCCCATGAATATAAATACTCTCGTGAATATTGTTAGCGACACATTCGCTAATAGTAGTGCCCTTTCAACTGCATCTCACCTATCTCAGCAGCATACTGTATATCATGTTTTTTGGTGTTGTCCGTGTATCGTGCTGGCATACGGTACATCAGACCTATTGTTCGGCGTGTTTTTTTGTTTCCGATGCTGGTACGATCAATGAATGTACTTATCGGAATCGAGTGTTCCTAACAAACAATACAAATTTTTCTAATAAAGTAACAGACAGACGAAAATGAACTATTAAGACGACCACACGTATTTTATCTACCGCCCCAAGTGAGAATTTATAAAACGTGGGAATAAATTCAATTAGATATTTCACAAAACGAGTGAAAAAATCCAGCGAACATAAAATTCAACATATATCTAATTCTTTAAGATTAAGGATTTGTTTCACTAATCCAAGATTGTCTGTTGACACGCCCTAACCTGTTTCTGTAATATACTGGGCAACACTAAACTTTTCTGGTCTACCACCTCTAGAACGAGCAATGTGCTCTTTATAACGCGTTAAAATTGGTCGCTTTCTTTGACCAATATCTCAACTCTCGAAACGCTAGTTTAATTATCGGGATTGTAATAGAGGTTGATATGAACGCGTCCAGCGTGATAATAGAGATTTAACTCATTTAAAAGCGAGCCTCCGGGCTATACATGTATCGATGCATGGCTAGGCTCTGTATTATATTCATACGTAACATAGTGGATCGTCACGACCACTAAATGATGGCAAAATATAATCTAAAGAAACGTATTTTCAATATAACTGTCAAAATTTGCCGTTTATCGACATTAAATATCAAAAATTTTGACGTTTCTCCTCGTTAAATATCATATTTTGACGTTTCTCGTCGTTAAATGTCAAATTTTGACGTTTCTCCTCGTTAAATGTCATATTTTGACATTTCACCGTCGTTAAACGTCATATTTTGACGTTACTCGTCGTTAAATGTCATATTTTGACGTTTCTCGTCGTGAAATGTCAATTTTTGACGTTTCTCCTCGTTAAATGTCATATTTTGACGTTTCTCGTCGTTAAATGTCATGTTTTGACATTTCACCGTCGTTAAATGTCATATTTTGACGTTCCTCGTCGTTAAATGTCATATTTTCACGTTTCTCGTGGTTAAATGTCAATTTTTGACGTTTCTCCTCGTTAAATGTCATATTTTGACGTTTCTCGTCGTTAAATGCCATGTTTTGACGTTTGTACTAGTTAAATGTCATATTTTGACGTTTCTCGTCGTTAAATGCCATATTTTGACGTTTGTCCTAGTTAAATGCCATATTTTGACGTTCCTCGTCGTTAAATATCATATTTTGACGTTTTCAGTTTCGTAAACGTCAAATCTGCACAACACAAACGTCAAAATTAACCAAAGCGATGACGATTGTTTTAAAATTTTGGCAGATGAATCGTAACAGTCCAATAAAATCTGTCGTTTATTATTTATTTGGGGGGGATTTAGTTTCGGCGGACGCGTCCCTTCTAGAAACTAACTACTCTCGACAGGGAAAGACGGCGAAGGACAAAAGAGTAAAGGATGCCGAAGGATGTGGACGTCGGAGGACTGGTACCGTTCATTTGTTATCACGCGGACTTCGGGGAAACTTCCGAGTAACAGCGACAAGTTTTCGGATACCCCCCCGCCTACCTCCGCCGTCGCTTACCCCATTAAAACTCGAGTCGTACGGTTCTCTGTACAGAATGACAGAGACTAATATATCAGCCTGGAGACGATGGGGAAGGCGAGACAAGGAAAGTTTTTAAATAAATCCGGACAGAATAGCGACAACCCGGGCCTGGCCCGGTTTCAGTCGGTATCTTAACGTGAAGATAATGAAACAATATGTTGGAAGTTGATGGGGAGGTTGCTCGGTTGACTTCGGGGATGGCATGATTTTATTAATTAACGATCTAAGAAGGGGACTTGTTTTTATATCTTGGGCTATTGAGTTGGGTTATAGAAGGAATAGAAGAGCGTATTGGTTCGATAATTAAGAATAACTGAAAGGAAAATCATGAGGAGAACTTTGGGACCAAGTAAAACAAACGAGGGTGAATACAGAGTGCGATAGAATAGTGAATTATTACGAGATCTGAGTGGAGCAGATATAGTTGGACAAAAAGGACACAATGTCTATAACATCTGTAGAATCACAAGAACAATGCTGGAGTGGAAACGAAGGCCGAAAACAAGATGACTGGATGCCATTGAAGGCAACCAGTTATACGTTAACGCGTCGTCAGTGTAGATCTGTGGCCAGTGCAAAAAAATAAACCTGGGAAATTTTTTTAAAATTTATCAACAACTACACCGTAAATAATAATGATGTTTAAAAAATCTTCGTTAGAAAAGACTAAATTATCCATTATCACACTTTTTTATTTAACAACTGGAGATGTTACACTTCTATCGATAAATGTCAAATAATTCCACAGCCTTCTTATGAAAGTCAACAGCAAGATAAAAAAAACAATATCAAATCCTAATGTAAAGACAATTATCTTTTGTGAACTACATCAATTATTTAATTATAACCTTTTATAAGTTTTTATTGTTTCAGTTTGTGTTCTTTCTATTGCTCTCAGTTATTTTTTTTCTTAACACAAAAAACCTCAAATAAATCATAAACTATTAGAGATAGAGTGCTAATTAACTCTTATAGATAATAATTAAACAAATCATATGCGCTAACAATATACAGGGTGTTCTATTTAACATAAGTGAGTTATTGCGCCTTATTTGTTAGTATAAGTCAATAACATTTTGTGTCACCCTGTATTATTAATTTGACGGTTTTGTTAACTTTGTACAATACTACTACGTACTGGCTACATAATTATTAAATTTCAACCTCCTAATTGAAGTAGTTTCTCTGTTAATTCATTTTTCATTTCGTAGTCAATAAAACGTTAAAATTCTTTAAAAATCCATTTTTCTCAAAAACTGTCAAAGATAGGTATAGGGAAACCTTAACAGAACTCATTTGTAACAACATGTGCCGTCGAAAAATGAAATAATATACAGGCTGTTCCATTTAAAACAAGCAAGTTCACATTCGTTTCCGGTATAACCGGAAATTGTTCAGTGTTGCCAATATTTTTATTTGGAAGATGGGTACCAAAAATACCTGAAGACAAACTTTAAGCATTCAAGTAGCAATGGTTCCCAATATTCGGCTAACCGACGGTTTAGACGCCGCACCCTGTATATACCGAGATTTTTAGAAATGTAAAATCTTTACTATCTGAATTCAAACTAGGTTTTACGTTATGAAGATCCACTCTATCGCATCTTGTTGCAATCACTTCGGCTGTTGCTATAATTTAATCAATCATTTGTTACCATATCCATTATATTTATGATATTTTATGTATCCATTTTGAAAAAGAAGGACCACACTCATATTTATCCTACAGACGAAATAAAAACCTTTCAGGTATTATTTGTTGCATCCTTAAGTTTCTCTGCACGTTCTACACAAAAAGAAGATACAAATTTCTTAAGGGTATATGTACTCATATGTATTACCCGTATTCTCTTCCTGTTTCAGTCGTTTTTTACCCCGGCTTTTCGCAAAGGAAATCCCTTGTCGCTTGCCTTTTGATCTATCTACAAAGCCATCAACCCACTTATTTGGCGTAATACTCCCTCTAAGCGAAAGTACATTTGTTGTAGGTTATATCGATATTCCATTGGCAGTTTTTCTTTATTTTCACTCCCCTTTCCATTCGACCTATAAATAAAAAAAAAATTCGTTTTCATAAAACGAATTTTTCATGTCAAAATGAGTACGAATTTCATCTTAACGAAATACAAGTTAAATTATTAAATAGATTAAGTGCATAGATCTAAAAAATGGCGATTTTTAACGTGGCAAATATAAAATAAAAGTGATTTTGGGACAGTTCTCAAGTGTTATCTAAATAAAATTTATGTTATAATCCATTTAAACGAAGCGCCGAACAATTTGGCAGTCGTAAATTCCGATCTGGGACAGAAGTACCTGGTTTTACTCGGAAATTATCCGTTTGGGAGTAATTACTTGGTTAGTCTGGGATATAAATAGAATAATTGCACGGTTGGTATGGCCGTTTCGTTACAGTAATCCAGTTTTAACTAACCCCAGTATCCTAATGGTGAATTTTGTGACCACCACAAGCGTAAATTGTCCCAAATCAGTACTGTTTTGGGATGAATGGGTTCACATTCGCCTAATAGATTAAATTTTCGACTGCTTTAACACGTTAATCGCCATGTCAGTCATATGTGTCTGACGCTAAGAAGTTCTACATGAGCCATGTCTGACGTACGCGATTTGGTAGAAGGCCACGTCAATGACAGATGTCCGACGCAAACGATACATTTGCATTATGT
>JARFOC010000345.1:183471-212379 GCA_031763485.1 Osmoderma eremita | reverse complement strand
CTATGCATTCACAAATTTAGTATCTTTGTATACAGATTAAGGTGAGGGAGGTATATTTCTGGAACCTTTTAAGTATTTTGACGGGTATTTCCCAACTTAAAATTCCCGGCAGTTGAGAATGAAATGTTTATTTAGGGGTGTCTCAAACGGGTGCATTTACTCATTTAATCCTTTTAATAACTGTCGTAGTAGGTTATTTTACAATGTATTTCTGCGAGAACATAGAAAATATATTGAGAAATGGGTTTGCATGTTTAAACCAAAGTTTGGGTAGTTTGGCAACATGGATTTAACTTCAGACAAATACTTTTAGATTATAATCCAAACGTGTTTGAATTGTTTTGATCGTTTAACCAAAACAATACTCCTTTTACTCCTGCTTTATACTTGGAGCAGAAAGAGCATGTTCCAGTTTGTCCTCAGTACAAATAAACACAGTCAGAGTAGGGATCTGGGACAAATAAACGCATCAATTTTGCTCTTTTTACTCAGAGCACGTGTAGTAGGACAAATAAACAAACCTATAGCTTTGTTACATACATACACGCTTATAGGCTATGTAGTCTGGTTCAGGGCATGTTTTTTGTTTCATAGAGAGGGCCACTTTACGGTGCTTTTTGTATGTGACCAGTAATACACGTTAGTTGTGGTTTGAATGGAAAGCTGGCGCGACTGTACTCTAGTGTTGTCATTTTCAAATCCCACGAAAATTGTTGGCGGGTAGGGCCGGATAGACTGTATATAGGAAGCCCGAGAATGTTCTTCAACATTCATGTTCAACATCCCGGAAAGTAGTTTTTCTTCAGACAATCAATAAAAGTCTGTGAATAACAAAGTGATATCTGAATGTCAGCTATACAAACATTACAATACAGAATTTCTCCATGATATTCTTATGTATGTCAGCAAATTATTATTTCTATCTCCACAAATTATACAAAATACTTCAGCAATAACTTAATTATTATTTTTTAATTCAATAAGTTTAATTTTTTAAACATTACAGAATGAATGCAAGTCCCATAAGTGCATTTCCCAAGCAGCACAATTCAAATTTGCCGCAATTATTTTTAGTAACTTCAACTTAAAGATATTAAAATACCCATTGATGTAATACAAAATTGTAGGTAATTTCATACTGTAATATTGAAGTTACTAAAAATAATTGCGGCAAATTTGAATTTTGCTGCTTGGGTTTGCTGTGTGGCCATATTTTATGCAAGTATTTACCCCGAAATGAAGAGGCAGCGCTGTGTGGTATCCCCATAAGCGCTGTACTGTTGTTTTTAGTTTTATTTACCTTCACAGCATTTTTATATATATTTTCTTCATGAACATAAAATTAAAAGAGCAAAAGAGACTAACAAACAAATAAGAAAACCGAGTGTTTTTTCGAAACCCACCGCTTCTGGGGGTGTGGCCACCTTTATGTTTTTTTGTATTGTATTTTAATTGCATTTATTTTTTTGGGCTTCAAACGTGAAAACAAATAAAACAGACAATACAGCAAAAGAGAATAACAAAGCGAGTCCGTTTCTTTGAAAACCCAGCTGTTCTTGGGTTATGACGACTTTTTCTTGTTTCAAAAGAAAACCGACAACAAAACAGCAAAAGAGGATAACAAACGAAAATCGAGCCGGTAAACCCAGCCATTCTCGGATTGTGGGTGGTCCCCCATGAAATTCCCAAATATCCAACGCTCAATTGCACAATTGCTATGGGATAATAAAACAGCAGTTTACGATAAAATTTATTATAATAAATTTACATCAAATATATGAATTTGTTTGCATAACTACATTACTGAGATAATAATAAATATTTCTGATATTGTACACGCCGTTACCATTCCATTTTTTTTACACTTTACAATAGTAGTACTGGATCATACTTATATTACAACGGGACTCGAGCGCAAAATCTCTCTTTCTTTCTCTCTCGCTCTCTATAGTAATCCTTTAAATATACAATAATTGTTACACATATCTTCACTGAATATAAAGCTCACGTCATTCTACATAAGAATTATCTTTATATACAACATACGAAATAGTAGTTCCATGTAGTTCATTTTAAACTTAAACAAAAAAATATTACATATATATTTTGGGGAAAACGGGAGGGGAAGTATCGTGTTACACAAACATATCAAACAAGTCGCAGGGGTAAGTGTGAAGTGGATATTTTTATATAATATAAAAAGAAACAGCAACCAAGAGCTTCAAAGTACAAAGTAACTAAGAGAAATTAGTGAATCAAAATAACATATTTATGGAAGTTCTTATATTTCGCTTGCCGTTTACTGCGTGTATTTCCTCTAAATGTTCATTTAAACCTGTTTAAGGCAATTTTATTACATGATGTGTGTGTTAGGCGCCTGCTGGGAATAGTTTTGGCCGTTAGGTGGCCCGTTTTGAACAGGCTGGCTCGACACTAGATGCGGACCGTTTTGAGTGAAATTCGGCGGTATATGCCCACCAGGTTGAAAATTTGGTAACCTGTCATAAATAAAAGCAGTTCCTTGCAACGTTCAAATTAATCGCAATAGAAACTTACGAATGCGGTAATGGAAATTGACCTTGCGGCGGCATAGACTGCGGTGGCATTCTGTGCATCGTCTGCGGTGGCGCTCCCTGTTGAGAAACCGGTTGATGCAAACCCGGTGGCGGCATTCCTTGCGACGGTATAGAATGTGGAGGTAAATTCGATTGCATACCACCACCGCCAATTTGGGGCATCGAAGCGATGGGATGTTGCTGCATCATGTGATTTGGAGGTGGCGGTTGCATCCCGGGCGGGAAATGTTGCATTGCTGCCATGTTCGGATGCACCATAAACTGTCTTTCTTGACCGGGAGGCAACGAATAGGGCGCTCCCATCATGCAAGCCGGCACCATAGAGTGCGGCACGTTGTTATTATACTGCAACATTATAAAACAGATAAATTAAAACTCGTGAAAACCCCAAAATGAAATTACATCAGAAATGGCAAAATATGCAAGTGAAATGGCCGAAAAAGTATACCAAGTAAAATTATTATCGGAATAAAAGATCAATTGCAAATGTGTATTGTTGAAGTAACTCATAAGAGTAAAATAAAGCCAATTACAAAATTTTATTGATATATTTACACAATAAGAAAAAAATGCCGTTAAATATTCGATGATTTTCTTTCTTTTCAATAAATGCACAACTACATCACTGCGAAAGCTTAGCTGGGTTGTTTCATGTTAATTACAATTTCTGTGTGAAAATACACAGCGGAGATATGCCCCACACAAAACGCCACTTGAATAACACTGAGTATTTATTATTCAAGGTGTTTTGTGTGGTGCATGTCTCCCAGAGTGTTAGGTCTAACATAATTTTCCTTCGTACATTCTGCCGAAGATGGCAACTTAGTTGTTGAAATACGTATCTGGTCTTCTTCACTCATCAAGATGGTAAGGATATATTTTTTTAAATATTTTAAGCCACCGTATGCTATTACTTTATACACTTTATTATTTGCAGTTTTTATTGCCTGCAACGGATCAGTAACAATTTGAGCTCCTAAACCTAGTTGTGGATTTTCTTTTAGTTTTCCACTGTGAAACGAACAGGCTTGTCTCTTATAAAAATCGTAGCCGAATGTCATCAAAAATAGGGGACCATTTGTTCATCTATTGATAAATCATGTGAAAAAATAACAAATTATAAAAATCTTCCATTCAAGAGATCAAGTAACGACCGTACATTTAGAAATTCATCTTATTGGTGTAAATTAATATTTTGTTTAATAGCTCGGGAACGATTTAGCGACATTGTTTGTCCTCGTCTAGAGACATTACCACCGAAAGAACAAAGCCGCAGTGCTGATGTGCGACATTACCTTCGATAGGCGTTCGTAAATACATGGATCGCTTCTTTCAACTCGCATTTTAGTCTGAAGCATTAGTTTTATTTGTTATCTTTTTGAAGGGCTTCCGGCTGAAAGAGAGTGCCAGTAGTCAACCGAGCCCCATTCCATTAGTTTTTGTTTCACCTGTTCTTGAATCGGTTGCTGTCGAAAAATGTATAGCAATTTACGTAAAATGTAACTCACACACCGCACTATATTTACATGGAGTAAAATTTTGCAAGTAAGTCGACGTCACTTGAAATGTGTACATTTTCGGATAATTTTTAATAATTACTGCAACAATCGGAGACACAACAATGGCACAACACGTATAACTATTGTAGCAGATAAGATAACACAAAAAGTAGCACCTAAAAACACTAATAATTGAAATTAAATCGAACAAACACGTGCATGGGAATTAGTCCAACCTGCGTGTACTTGATTTCGACATAGTGCTGGTTCTAGAAGTCGAGTCATGAGGGATAGCTATTTCGCAACTGACGAATCGAGCTGATTGCGATTTGACGCACCTCCGGTTTTTCGATTCTGTTCAATATGGAAATTGTATTGGTTTTTACTGCATGCGTATTTTTTGCATAATCTATTATTGTGTTGAGGACTATGTCATCAAATTGTAATTCTCTTACGGCCTCTTCTACATTTTAGGCTGGTTTTCTGACGGAACATACTTCTTCTGGTAGAGAAACCGCAGGTATACATAAGTGGGTAACGTTGCGAAAACGCAACACCAAATTTATTAGTAAAAAATCCACTTCAAAGTAAGGTAATGTAGGTTTTAGTGTTCCCTTCCAAAATAATCTATGGGTAAACATTAGTTTTTTTGTAAAATCAGCGATAGTGTATTGGGGTGACCAGCACACAAATGAATGGATTAAGCGAAAATTTGAAGATAGTGAAGGTAATGGAGAAACAACACGGATTTAGCAAATGAACAAGCACCCAAGGCCTGATTTTTGCATTGAGGTAAACAGGAAAAAGGTTACTAGCGAAAGGAAAGGAGATTCAGTTATGCTTCATAGATTTATAGAAGGCCTTTGACAGAATATGGAAAAGGAACATCTGGAATTGCTTGAGACTAAGAGGATTCGAAACACAAAGACACTATCCAGGCACTATAAGAGAAACAGAAACGATAAAACTATAAAAATGACGCAAGGAAAATTGCAAAACTTGATAGCAGGCAAATGGAAAATGAAAAGTTTGCCACTGCACGAACTATTATTTGCCCAAGAACTGATAAAAATCTACATGGAAATTGCCAAATAATATTTCGTTGAAGCTTTATTGAAACCAGGTTCATAACAATTTTAATATATTTGAATTAGAAAGAACTTTTACTGACAAATTAATTAATTGACCTCTTTTAACATTATGTTATATATCAAAATCCATAACAACACAAATCGTTTCGATACATTATAGTGCTCTCATCGGCTTCTTCCTTTTTTCCACAGAAATAAACATCGAAAAGCGTAAAACCATGAGGAAGAGAAAACACAATTGCTATACAAGGACAAGTATTGAAACAAGTCAAAAACTTCAACTACTTGGTCACAATCCTAAAAGAGCCCGGAAAAACAAACAAGGAAATAAATTAAAGGAAAAAGTATATGATAGCAAAATCAAATATAAAACTGATAGAATTGTTGAAAGGCAATTGAGCTTGCTAGGACGCATACACGGAATGAAAGATGAAAGTTTAACGTGTTAAACTTTCTTCTTTTGGTTTTCTTTTCTCTTGAGTAATCTACGAAATCAAAACACATGGAAAGAATAAAGTAGGCCTCCGTCGGCTGAAATGGGAAGATGAAGTGCGGCAAAAAGCGGAAAAACGAGAAATTCAGTCAATTGGGGCAAGACTGGCACAAGGTAAAAATCCCCGCAAAAGAAAGATACGCGAAATGGTATAAGACAATACTACATTTTATATTGGACTCACTTATTATAATAATAATTACGAAATAGAAGTGTAAAATTAATGTTTGGAAATGTTTAAAATGAGGGAGACGCTTACCATTGATTGCATCTGTGGCATGCCAGAAGGGTAACCGTAAGGTGGTTTTGGCATTGAAGAAAGTTGCGGCCCCGGCATCAAGGTATGGTACAAATTTATCGCTTCCACCAGGTCTGAACTCAATTGCGTTAGTTGGGCGTGTTTTCTGTCTACTCTTTCCAATTCTGCATCTATCAACGGACCCATAATATTTACTTCTTCTGAAAAACAAACAAGAAATCAACAAACACATGGAACTCACAAAAACCCAATATTTTAAAAATGTTATGAATACAAACTAAATAACTTCTTTTAATAATCCAATTTCTTAACTATCATTTTGCATGAGCTACTGTTACGAACGATATTACATGAAGTGATGCAACTAAGTTTTTCCAACCTAACCTCATGGCTTCATAACAAAAACAAATTTAATAAAAATGTTCATTTGTCTGCAAGGGACCCGTTTACAGGAAAGAAAAAAAAAATTATCAACACAAGCAAAACAAAATTATAGAAAAACTGCACTAAAATATATGAAAAGATAAAAAAAATAACAAAAAATGATAACGAATTGACAATGTATTTCAACATTGTCAATTCGTTACTCATTTTTTGTTATTTCTTTGTCATTTCAGATTGATACGACGAGTCCACGATATTAAGAATCCAGTAACTCGTATTTGGTTGGCAAAAGAATCGAGTCCATATTCGAGCCTCCTAAATCGATTCAAGACTCGAGTCCGTCTACGTACGCGCTAACTCCTTCGCGTAATAAAACTTTACCCAAAACATTTTTTTATAAAATTTCTTTGAAGATATATTTTGTTGTTTTACTTTAAAATTGGCCACCCGTGCAAGCCAAAAAAAGAACTTCTTTCTCAAATAAAACAATTTCTTTAATAAACGTACGTTCTAAGTCTTGTATTTCTTGTGTATCCCTTGCAGCATCCGTCGGATCAGCCTCATGTATTAAATGCAACAGTCTATTGATCTTCTCCTCATCAATTTTCACGTTCTCCAAATCTTTCAGTTCCTTAATTGACGATGAACCTTTAGCATTGTCCTCCTCGACCTCAGATTTTTTCTTTTTCTCCGGTTCTGGTTCGGCATTAAGGTCCAACGATACAAAATTTGCGGGGAATAGACCTTCACCCCTATGATTACTTCCTTTCCACCAGTTCGGGTCCGCACTATCTAATACTAGAATCAGTTCTCCCGCATTAAATGTCAGTTCATTATCTTCAGCTGCTTCAAAATCATACAGGGCCCTAACTTTGCGTAGCTCTTTCTGAGGTGCGGAGGAAGGAGCAGGCGTTACAGGTACATTCGTTGATGGATACAATGAAGTGGATAGAGTACCAGCCTTTCTAGGAGAACTCGATGCATCTTTTAATGATAACTCAATGGCTTTGGCTATTTGGTCTTCTTCTTCTTGAGACTGCACTACATTAGGGTCTTTGCTTAATGTAACAGTCTTTTTTGTAGGCTAAAATATTGCTACTTATATTATGGTATATATGTAAATTAAAAGATACACTTACTGTTTCATTACTGAAGTCAATGCCTTCATTCTTTAGTTTGGTGTAAAGAGATGGTACTAAATTTAATTGTGGATCGTTCTTAAAGCAATCTTCGTCGGCCCATTTCTTAAGAGATTCCTTTAATTTCTGCACTACCTTGTAATTACTTTTGGAAAGCAATTTCATGTACTCTGTTTCGAAATCTCTTGATGCTATCTCTAAATGAAATGTTTTGCCACTATTTTTAACACAAGCATCCAGCAACTAAAATTACAAAATCAATTTGATGCATGATACTCTAAAAAAATCCTGTTTGTGATGCTTAAATAGTAATTGTTAATGTATTTGTATATTCCTTTGTTACTGCAATATATAAGCAATCTGTAGATACTATCACAAGGACTTATGTATGTTTATAACAGTTTTAGAGTAAAATAAATAATAAAGTTATCGGAATTCAATAACTTACTATGACTGCTTGTATTGCTATGTGTGGGTCGGCGTTACTAAGTCTTTTCAAAATAACTTTTAAATAATTTTTCGCTTCGTCTGTACTCCTGCCCGCTTTATCACATATGTCCATAATGACAGCCCAGTCTTCAGTTGTGTTATTCTCATTAGTAGCTTTTTCTGTACCCAGAAATACATGTATTATGAACATGGTATTAGTTGACAAACTATATTTTAACTTTTTCATATTACAATTCGACAATACATGAATATGACTCACCAACATCGGTATCGTACTTCGTTGGTCCTCCTCCGAAAATACCCATTTTTGCTATTTCTTTATGATCACTTTCGTAAATTAAGACACTCCTAATAATTTATATGTTTAGTCCTGGCAATCGAAAATATTTCACATACTCTTTTTGCTATATTTGTCAAGCAAGTGACATTTCAATAGTAAACAAATTCACTGACGTTGGCGATTTAGTGAAAATTAAAAAGTACTATTGGTTATCTGTTATTATTCCATCAATTCTATCTACTTATGGATGATCTGTTTCGAGACATGTGATTAGCGTTCATCGAGTTACTGAACTCATATTAATTGATATTAATGCTAATAATAAAGTCCACAAAGTATAACGCGATATAAACAAGATGGTTAAATATTTCCTTGGAATAAAAATTGCCTAGGGATCAGACACTATCGATTACATGACTCATAATAATAAGTGACAAATAAAATAAAGTTGTGACGACCTATTGCATTTGTGTATATAACAGATTATGGTGTATGCTTCCCATAATTTGAATTCGTGTTCTGATCATTATCATTATCCATATATAAATGTCATGTGGCGCTGATTAGTACCTGAATATGAATACAATGTTCTATAAGTGGTTCTAAGATTTACAAAGATACATCATCACCACACTTCAAAAATAAAAATTAATTCTAAAAACAGAAAAAGAAACATGGAAGTAATTATAGATATAATAAAAATTTGAATTGTTAAAGCTGACGATGGCGCCTCTTCTTTTCGTGTTAGTGAGATGGGTTGATGAAATAATTGCCGGAAGAAGAAGAAAGTGTAGCAGAATTGCAATAATGATGATCAATTAATTGAAAACAAGTCTTTAAAGATGAATTTTCACTACCTGGTCCTAAAGAAAATAAAATACCTGATTTATTTTCAGAAGAACAGGCAAATTAAATCTAAGAAATTTATTTAAAAATCATCGCCTAGCGGGAAAAGCGACACTACGACGAAGAGGGTGGGGAGATTATAATAAATCAATTAAAAACAATCGCAAATTTCCTTGAAATTCCCTCCAAAGTATCACATTTAGAAATATTGGAGGTTCGCCGCATTTTCAACATTAAACATTACGTTTTTCGTAATATTATTGCCAACATTAATACAATTTCCATAACCATTTTCCTCACTCCATACATATTTGAATATGTATTGTATAATATATTTTGAATTGAACGGTTGCTTTGCTGAAATTATTCCTCTCACTATTTATGTTACTTCCTTGTTAAGGGAGTATTTGCTAGTGTTCTTCATTCCAAGATTTCTTAATTCAAAGAAATCGATTATGCAATAAATGCAAAAATGATGATAACTAATAGTAACAACGGACGATGAGAGTTGCCATAGTTGCATCTCGATGATGTCTTTACTGTGTACGATTTCTGATTTGCATTTATTTTAATTTAACTAGATTCACCTCTTTCTTATCGATTATGTCTAAAGTGACAATCAAAGGAATAATTCCGCCAATATTTTCATTTATTAACTATATAAATATCTATCTACGACTATTAAATACGTAACTATAGATACATAAACCGGCTTCTAAAATAAACTAGTGTTTTATGAATTATAGAACACTGACCTGTCATTTGACATGTCATTTTTACTGAGTTGTGAAATGTTGGTTGCCTAAATAAGAATAATCGGAATAGTAACTTGTGATATTTCACTTTTTAGTTTTTATATTTTTATGATAGTCGTAGATATAACGTCGCATTTAATTCGCGTATAATGCCTCTAATACACTCGAATGATTATAAACACTCGTTTCACTCGTGTTTAACTTTTCATCCTCCTGTATTATGATAGGCATTATACGCTCATCAAATAATATACTATTTAGTGCTTCTATAATTGTTGTCTGAGGTTCACAATGTAATTCTAATCAATTATATATTGTCGAATTAATCTATTGTGTACGTTATTCAAGTGGTCTAACATTGGTGGTCTTTTTCAGAGTTTCCACTGTAGCTTAACAAAATATTATCCATTTGTATAAAAGAAATGAAACACGCGTACCTTTTGGGTTATTACTTTTTATATTTGACATAGGAGTAACAATGACTCGTATTTTTTGATATAAGTGTATCATTAATAAATATATTATAAAAACATAATATGTACAGATAATGAAACGGTTAGCGTAAATAGCTAATTTAGACAACATATCGAATACAATTATTACAATGATATATATTTAGGTAAAAAAGAACAGAAAAATAATTTATAAGAAATATCTATATTTTAAAATTCGTAGCAGCGACTGTTGACGCCCTTGCTATAATTTTATACAGAACATATACACCTATACTTTTTCCATTCCAATGTGTGTGTATATAGTTTTATCTCGAAATCGCATTTATCATCGTCTGTGTTTCGAATAGTACAACATAGTATTTTGCAACAAAGAATAAAGCAATTATTTTTACTATAATTTCTTTTTTTAGTATGTAAGGCAGATGTGCACCATAAGTATAAATAATTTACAAATTCAAAGCGACATTTCCTAATTGTACCAGAATAAACGCCCTTCCGAATCGATACATTCAAATTCAACCTTGCTATTACTTCCTAAAATAAGTATTTTGGGATATATATATCGCTATCCAGAAGAACATCTATTCGAATAGATACAGCCTGCACATTTTCTATGCTATTAATATTTTTATAAATATAACAATTTTTTTTAATTTTTTTTTTTGGAATGACACTAAGAAAATTATTGTTTCGTTATGGACTTGTAAGTTTTCCTCATTATTTTTATTTATTTATACCTATATATAATACAGCGATTTAAACAGGCGTAAAAATAAAATATTTTCCTCTTGATATTGATGTATAAAAAAAAAAGAAATAAAAAAGAATCTTACTAGATTTGAAAATTAAAAATGTATAACTAATTAATGATTAATTGTAAGTGAAATACGAACAGTAAATTTAAAAAAAAACGATTTCATTCTGAGATTTGATGTATGAAGTGAATGATACATACGCCTTCAAAAAATAATAAAAACACCGGTGTATCTATAAATTGCTTTGCATTAAATATAAATCATCAACTGATTCTGATTGACGTATTGGTTAATTATTTTTGTCCTCCTGATTAAGTACCAATTTTACTTTACCGTACTTCACTTGCAACACTAAACAGTCAGCAAATATATAAAGGGAAAAAGTGCTTAAACAATGTTTTAAAAGAGATAGAAAGACAACTTATCTAGTATCTCAGACACGGCGTCATTGGCATATTATTTTTTGTTCGTTTCAATTACATTATAGATAAATATTAATTCGTGTTATACCATTAATCATAGTACAATCATTTTAACTAACGCGACTTAGTCGAGTTATCGAAGACCAGTTTCTCTTTTATATTTTCGTTAAATGGCTGGTAGTTTTAATGTCTTAATTAGTTTTAATGGTGGGGTGGGAGAATTGTTTGTTGAATCTTGATTGTTAGTTTATGCATAGATGTCAATCTATTTTACACCCTCAAAAATGAGTTCGAGAATTGATTGTATTATTTGTTATTATTATTATCCGGCAGTTTTAGGTCGAGGACATAAATATCTCCGATAAAATCCTCTTTACATGTCTAAACAAGGCTGCAGTAGAGATGCGGTTAAACCTAAAACCAACAGATAATAACTATTATTATTACAACGGCACAATAAAGAAGAAAAAACTATGAGATGCAATATGCTATAAAAATCATCTCCGAGTTGTCCTTTCTTATCTTAATATTTAACACACTAGGTCTCGATAATTTTCGATCATCGTCGGTCGAAAAAATGTAATTATACCATGTTCAAAAATAGAAGCGTTAACAAATCAATTCATTAATAATAATACATTAGGTGACTAAGTAACAATAACTTTTCGTTAGGATACAAAATGAACTAAATGACCAGCGTCATGTCCTTCTTATTGGGGAGGTTCACTTTCTTGCCTTGCCAGAGGGAATTGTGAATCGTGAACGCGTCTATGGTGACCGTAAGGTGTTTCGTGTGGACCTGCGAGAAGCATTTGCCGCCCGAGTTGTATCTGCGAAATAAAATTAAATTAAAACAAAATCATTGTTATGTGCAATCTTATATATTGATTTATCGATACTCACTTGAAGAATTTATCGAACATCCGATCGTTGACCTGTTTGGGCCCGGTGCCGTACAATTTGATGACCTCCTCCCTGTCGGGGCAATAGGAATAAAGCGCCCTGAATTGACAACCCGTATCCCTGAATAGTATGAGAAAATGTTTGCTCTCAGATCTGGCGATCTCTTCTAGGACTTTCTGTTTCGCTTCCCTGTTCACCACACCCGGAAAGACGCAATACTCTACGGCGTTCAACATTATTCCCCTATTGGATTTCGTTGTTGGCTGTTTATATAATCGCGGACCTACCAATCACAAACGAGATAAAGTATTACTGGATTAGAATTCTATTTGAGAATACTGTCGATCTCTGTTGTGAGTGTTTCCCGGATTAAATCGCATCATGTTGGAGAAAAATATAAAAATAAAATGATCTACTACGTATAAAATGAGAAAAGAGGGAACTCAACGTTTCGCCACTACTATAGGTGGATTCTTCAGGAGAGATAATCAAAGCAGCGGCAAGTCACGGTAACTCGATATATTAACCATGCTACTGCTAAAGGTTGCAATGACTGCGGGGAGTATAATAATTACTCTGTATAGGATCACTCCTCCCGCACAGTAGATTGATTAATTCGGGAATAAGCGGATTCCCATCGCCAACCTCATGACAATTGAACGTAAACATAGCTTTACATTTTTAACCTTCTTAACTAATGAGACCTATCGTGTCAGTCATTGATTCATCTGCTTAGAAAACTTAACAAAATTAAACTCGCAATTTGATTCGATTAAACTTACAGGGAAAAAAGAAATGAATAATCCTTTCTTAGATGGTTTAGTAATTAAGTACAATAAGAAATTAGAAATAGACAGAACGCCAACTCTGGTAGAACTCCGCGGCAAAAAGAAATCTGTAATATTACTCCTTCATAGAATAACGTAAGAGGAATTGATCGGACCATAAACGATCAAAACATGAAAATTCGTTGCAAACCATCGAACACATAACGTAACCTTTCAGGAAAGCAAAAAAAAAAAAATCGGAAATAAAACAGACGTCTGGAATTTACAAAATTTCATGTGGAGATTATCAAAAGAGGTATGAAAGAGGGTTATTCAAACTAAGCATAAAGAACATATCGCTCATTACCGACATAGAAGAGCAGATATGTCTAGTGTTGCTGAACATATCCAACAAACCGGACATAATATAAATGCAGACAATTTAAAATTGATGAAATCAGTAACTTCGACGCGCGAACTAAAGTCCATTCACTTTAAGAATATAGTAGATAGCGCTGCAATCGGCGTCCGTGAAACACTGCCAGAATTTAACTCGATTAAATTATGGCGGGTAATTTGAAATTAAAATGTCAGATCTATTACAATTAATTAATTTCATTACAAAAACGTAATATTTCATTTTATCCAACATAAAACAGACAGCTTTTTTCGTCGTGTATAATTCTGTCTTTGCGTATTAGCCAAATGGAAACGTCCAAAATATAAGCCTATATTGCCCAACGCTATTTTCTTAAACTGAATGATGCATAAATGCTTACGAATATACACTAAAAAAAATAAAAACTTTCTTAACCGAGAAGAAGGACCTGTCCGTTTCTCCAGTTTGATGGATTTATTACAGAACAGAACATAATTAAAAACGATGTGTCATCAGTTGTAGATATTTTATTGATGGTTAAAGCGAAAAAGAGGAAGAGAAAAAGCAGTTTATGTTTTTAAAAATAGTTATGTTTCCGTTCTCTCGATCATGCGGTTCATGGGGATTCACGTATTCCTGGAACAGGTCTCCCGAATTAATCAATCAATTGTACGGGAGGAGTGATCCGATTATGCTACCATTTTATTTTAATTTGAATATTTATCCCAACATGACACGGTTCAATCCAGGGCACCCTCATAACGTCCTATTTGAAAATTTAAATATACACAGTAACTGCAAAGCAGTTTCACCAAATTTTTGTTTTTTTCTTAATACCTTTTATGGATATAGTTTATGCTCAAATCAAATCAAATTAGTACTTAATATATACTCTGTATGATTTTTTTGTTTAAAATAATAAACTTATTTTATGTGTAACGGTCCAAGTGACCCAATAAAACAGAAAAAGTACTGAAAAGTACAAGTAAATGAAACATGACATAATAAATATATCTAAGTATTGAAATTAGCTGTCAGAGTACAGCTGTTAAACCAAAATAGCGGCGACGATTTGGTCCCTGTAGTTTGTTGTGATGCGGGGTCAAAAATGACAAATTTAATTGGCCACGTCACTCGATTGAAATGTCCTGCCTCCGAGTAAAAAAAAAAACGGTGTATAGATGACATCATGGTCCTTGTGGGACCCTTGAATGAAATATAAATTCCGCTGAGGGGGTAGCCGTTGTCCACGTCTGTTCATCACGTCTCTGATAGACGTTAAATAGATAAATATTGACTGTCCACAAATTAATGCAAGTTGTGACAAAAATGGGGCGTACAGTATAGTAGATCGATGAATAGAGGATCCTTTCGTAAACTTTTCCAAAATTAGATAGTTTAGAAAAAAACAGGACTTTTTGAAATTGCAATAAACAAGAAAGGTCTATTTTACAAAGAAATACATTCAAACTTTGTTGGTCGAAAATCTATAACTGAATTGAATTATAAAGAAGTAACAAAGGATATTTATTTTCCGATTTATTATTTACATTATTTATACATTTACATACTAAATGAAATTAGTTTACTCAATATTTAGGCTTTACTAAAAAGCTTTCATTCGAAAAGTTTATATTTTTAAAAAAGTAAAGCTTCTTCGGCTTTGATAATAATTGAAGATTAGAATATTTGTTTATAGTGCTAATTTGGTTTTGTAAGCAATCACAAATTATTCCAATTAAAAGAAAAAAAACCATTGGATTTTTGCTGGTCACTGTAGATATACTTTCCCCGAGTTGTTTGGTTTTGTAAGTATTTTAGAACTGACATACATGCAGGCAGCAAGAAAAAAGCGACACCTAGCGGCGTTCACTCGCATTCGCTCACACTACGCACCTGTATAATCCATCATACTGCTAGGGGTCGAACTGATGTCGCTGGAACCGTCGTCGAAAATCCTCCGTTTACTCATCAGACCCGGCAAACTGCCGGGTCCGGAGGGGGAGGGTAGGTGGCGTATGGGGCCCATTCCCGGAGAGGGCGCCCTACGCGGAGGTGTCGCCCTACCGAGACCTGAGTCCGTGTCGCCGTACCGATACGCCAGACTGTCCTGATCGGTGCTCGAACCTGTGAGAAAGTTAGTGAAACTGAGTCAGGTTAGTCTCGTTATTTACGTCGGCGAAGACGAAGGGAGAAACTGTAGCGACGCCCTCTTGCGGTGATGTGTGTGTATTAGTCACATTAGTTAATCGGTGTTATGTTCGGAAGATAATACGTTAGGTATCCAGTTGTTGCTTCACTTCCGTTAGAGTGCGATTGCAATCAAAAGAAACCAGCGTAGAACAAAGACATTAATAACCGCGAGAGAAGTAGCTATATAATTTGCATGTAAAGACGTTACCGAAAATATTGATTTGTGCATGGGCTGTCATTATTTGTAGAGCAGTAGTAATTATTTGTAGAATTGAGGTTACACAAAGCATATGTTTTGATAGTCAACATTTTTAAGACGGTCTTTATGTCCAACACCATATTATTTGCTCATTTTGGTTTCTTCAGATTTCAATGGACTTCTACCAACAAAGATTGCCACATAGCCGTCTACGATTTCATATTTTGTTCATTTTCGAAAGGAATGTTACCGACAATGAAACGGTATGTTACTGAAAGTGCAACAATTTTTCAGTACTGGAAACGTAGCATTAGATAATGCATAATGATCGTGTTTTGAAATGGTGTTGCAGATTTTACGACGAATTTGAGTGAGATGTTTCCAAAGTTCTGAGAATAATTCTTTTATTTCATTAATTTGTATCCATATCCGCTTAACTATACCGATTAGCATCAATTAACGTTAGTAAAACCTCTCTGTACCTGGAAGCTTTAATTATTTGCTAATCAGCAGAATTACAATTCCCTTTGGTACTTTGGAAATATCTCATATACATATGGCTTGTAACAGATTTTAGTAGCCAAACGGTAACTTCATTACGTCCAGGTATAAAGAGACGAAACAAAAACAGAAATCCGCGGAAAAATCCCACGCAGTGTGACTTTAAACGTCGGGTTAGTTTAAATTTACCGCCACAGTTTTTTAATTCTTAGCACATTGTTTCCGTTTATCATGTACGACTGCTTAGCTTTAGTTTTTGTATTAGCTTTGTTCAAATAACGGTTAGCAATCCTTGGAAACGGTCAAGGGCATGCGCACTTTAAAATTAATGTTCAAACTAAGAAAAATTTCCAACTCCCACAGATAGTTGGATGTGCATACTAAACCGCTGACTGGTTGCTAAATAATCAGCCACATTTACAACAATTCTTGATTTTGGAAGCAATTTTTAGTTGGAGACATTGTGGTTTACTAAAATAGAAGTATCAAAAATTGTCAAGAGATATGAGTTTAGCATATGGTTAGAATTATGATTTCTTAGGTTAAAATATTCCGTTTTCTCTGTTTATATTTTTAATTGGAGTCAGACATCGAAAGTGTTATTCGAGTGACGTCCAGGTAAATTATTTGGCACAAGTAGTTACAGGTATGATGAAGAAATGTTACTGAGAGTGGTATCCAGAGGAAAACCGAAAACTGAAAATTTTGTGGAGGAAACTGCCACCATACAGTCAAGCATATTTCTTCAAGCACTTTTGTGTTAGTCGCGTTGTATATAACTACAACTAAACACATTTAATCATGTATAGAAAATGTAAACAAAAATGACGTTTACAAAAATATAAAAGGAAAGACTTATATAGCCATCTATAGGAATTCATTTAAATCATTTTCAAATTTCAAGTGTTCAAATACAACAGATCAGTTTGATTTCCAATTGATTGCAAACTGGACATGCGCACTAATAAATTCCCAACCATCACCAATTCCTTGTTTGAACAAAGCTATTTTGTCTTGGTGTTTTTGTTTTTATTGTTATTGACTTCGGTTTGATTTTAAAACCAGTTCTTTCCAGAACTATTGTCACCTCAAATAATTGAGCTTGTTAGCTAATACATTTCAATACATATTTATTCCAATAGATCATCCTAGCTGAGATCGATACGGGTACAACATGGGATAGATTTAAAATTGCTCTGTGCTTGGAAGTATTTTCTGAAGTAATGTTCAGAAATTAATTCTTGATTTTCATTTTTGTTTAATATTTCTTTACCTCGGCAATATAAAGAGTTTATGGTTTGGCCACCCAAGATCTGAATGAATCGAAAAAATATGAGTACACAAGAATTGCAGTAGTGCGTATGATACAGTTGTTGTCTTATTTTAAACATTATCCTAATAAACAATTAACTCAGAAAAATAATACATCGAAAAAAATCGTATTTGAAATGCTAAAACAAATTAAACATACCATTTGGCTTGCAATTACATTCAGTCTCGAAGCTGTTGATTGGTGTAATTTCCATTAGGTTATATTTGATTATATCATAGCAATTATTAATTCTTATATGTAAAAATAATTGATGTCCGAAAAATTAAACCAACCAATACCGGCTTAACTACTTACTATACACGAAATATTATGTAAACATACCTGCAAGTTCTTCAGGCGCTATTTATATATACACATTTGCACACATCTATAGTAAAAGCAAGCCAAAAATAAAAATAAAAAACTGAAAATACTTAACTACTTGTCGAAAAAGCCTTAGACTAAAATACAAGCGATAAACTGGGAAATTCTCTCAAAAAAATATTAAAAATTACGTAACTTACTACAATGTGTAACAGAAACTGGTAGACAAAATAGACACCTAGAAAGTATTAAGAAGTACTTCTAAATACTAACAACTTACATCAAAAAGCATATGTGTTTAATTTCTGTGTACAACAGGGACTACTACTTGGCTTTCATTCAATTAAGATACATAAAAAATAGAATAGCAAAACGGTGTCTTCAGTCATATTTTATTTATGTATATGCCAATTGTTTGATACAAAAAAAAGTTGACCTCTCTTGATTTTTATTGTTTTAAGTTAATGATGTTTAATAATAGGTTAAATGTGCTGGGAAAAGTAGTTGTTATATGTAAGAACGGTGCAAAAAAATATGTAACATTAGAATTATTAAATTTAAACTTTCTCAATAATAATCATATTTAAGTCCGTGCAATCAAACATTTATTCAGTTTTCATAAAGCTCATTCCATATTTAGAACATTTTTGTGGGTTTTATCGACGATTTAATTTGTATAAAGGCATAAATCAATTTTACCATTATGGTAGCAGCTCAAAAAATCACTTATTAATTTGTAAGGTGTTGATAACAAATATTTTTCCAATGTTATTTAAGAAAATTCCGGGGATTTTAAGGACAGACACTATAATTCTTTTATAAGAATAACAAAATATTTAATTTAAGAAACTAGTGTTATATATTCATTTGCATCGTCCAAAAATACTTACACCTCAGTTATGAAAACCCGTTTCCCCCATATTACCACAATAATACAGAAGGATTAGAACAAAGATACGACGTTTTTGCTTGCTTTTTTTTATTTGCGCAGGACCGACACCAAAACAATCAACGAAAAAAAAATGTAGAAAAAATGAAACCAAAACCAACACAACAGATGGGGGAACATAATAACGCATGCTCCTTCCTCAGAATTAGCAAGTGGTAGACAGGGTAAGTGAAATAAATTTGGACGATATTACTAGGAAACGTAAATTAAAAAAAAAATACACGTATTAAAGTAAATAAGAGATGTAACGTATGAAGGTTTCTGGGGGGGAGCACAGGCGGACGTTAACATTAACCCAAATAAATACGAGCACCAATATTAAACAGAGTTGCAGAGCGCGCAGCACAGGACAGAAACGACAGAGAGAAAAGAAAAATGTGTGGAGCCAAAAAAAGAAAGGTAAGAGAGATAGAGAAAGAGATAGAAACAAGGCTTACCGTACAGATTCATCATAGAGTTGGACTTGCGCCCTTTAAAGTTTTGATAAGTCGAATACTTAGGCCTGCCACGGGTTTGTGCAGGCGACGGGTCTGTAAACACATACAACACTACTTTCCATTTCACTTAAATATTGCAAAAATAATCACAACAGAGTTAAAATAAAAAGAAAACGGTTAATTCAAACATGGCAAAATGAAAAACACAGATAACACGACGTAGAAAAAAAAAACTGTTGATATATATATCGAAACAGTAAGAATACTACATGCTAAATTGATATAAAAACGAATTTAAGATCATAAAAAGAGTATTTAGCATCTATGTACACAGGCGGCACATTCTAATTGTACGACCTAAAACCTATTTTTCGTTGTAAATTTCTAGGAAAGATACTTGGGAGAGTGTCTCGCCGACTGATTTGTCCGTGTTAGTTTGTTTTTATTTCATAAAGGCAAAATAAACACAAATATATTTACATTTATACGCGGGATGCCTTTTATATTTCGGGAATAGGAGTTCTAGGTGCTGCCACCTAACAACTGACGCCTGTATCGTAAATTTCGGCCTTTTTGACAGTATACTTACTCAGAACATTTTGACGTACAAGCGGTATTTGTGTTAGTTACAGTGGTTTAAAAAAATCATCTTGGCTAAAAAGTAGAATTAACTCGTGAACATTTTCGTGTCATTATTTCGACGTTGATTATCTTAGTGCATCGATGAACTTAATTCGGCATTTGACGATGAAGCACCATCAAAAACTAGTGTATACCGGTGGTACGTCGAATTCAATCGTAGCCGTGCTTCACTCACTGACGAATTTCGAGAAGGTCCAAAATTAGTTGTTGTTCCGAAAAAAAATCAATGTTTTTCGATCGGCATGTGACGTATCGTGAGATTGAGGTATAACATTTGGCGCTAACGCTTTAGGTCGAACAATTGTGAATGTGTTGCTAGTGTACATATATGCTTTAACTGCTTCGATAAAACACAACGCACACCACATTTTTATTTATTACCTCACTCAAATAATAAATAAAATTAGGCGAAAACATCGACTCGAAACATAAATTACGAAAGGAAATTACTAAAACACATTTTACATAATAAAATTCATTTGTTTTGTTAATTTTTATTACAATTGCGAGTTTGTACCGCCCAAGTTGATTGAGTTGGGCGTACCTTCCGCCGAAACGCGCAACTTTTAAATGAAATGGATAAACGAAAAAGAAAAAAAAAAACATGATAATCAATCAATAGTAGTAATAATATAAAATAAAACAAATTACACAGATATACATATGCGTGCCACACACTACAGAGTACGTTGTTGTTCAAAGAACGCACGATTCTCGTGGTGATAGTGGTGTAGTTTGTGGTAGTTGTTGTTGCTGTTGTTGGTATACATGTGATCCAAAACAAATCAAATCGAAAACGAAAAACAAAAAAGTACAGCGCATACGCAACGCCTACCCAAATGTAACAATACGACTCATCACAACGACATATATTATGTATATAGAATATAAAGCACGATACATCGAATTCGATACAAACCTCTAGATGTTTTGTAGGAGCTGCGTCTGCCTAGGGTTTGATTGGCACTGTGGCACGGTGACATACCTCGGCTGTCATCGGGAGAATCTACAAAAATAGGGAATGGAGGTCATATTCAATTACAAAACATAGATTAATTTATGTTCTGGTTCATCATTTTCACAAAATAAAAAATATATGTAAAATTTTACACTAGAATCAATTAAAAAGAAAGAAAAACAAAACAAACCTTTACTATACAGTAAACCAGGACCAGCTAGACTATCTTGAGAACCTCTATAATAATCGCGCTTCATTGTCGATGTACTATAACTTGGAACTGTATACATAGCAAAAGAAAATCAAAAAATCAAAAAAAAAAGAACTCGGAAATCAAAGGTTTGTTCCTATAGGAAAAAAAATTGTGTAAAAGCTATTGACTGTTGCTGATTGTTGTACACGGTAATATCAAAGTTGAAAGGCACCGATTAAGACCCAAAAAAAAATGTAAGGTTATTATTTATATAGTTTTCGTTTTTTTTAATTTGCCGCGGCATATATAGTAAAGGGGTGTGGGTGATCATGCGCACAAGGAGACACAGATCGGTTTTTGGTGTATATATAAGAGAAGAGAGTTTTTCATATCCTGTATGTAAACAGCTATCATGTTGTGTATTTAATAAATATAATTAGTAGTAAATCAGTAGTTATAATTCGTATGAAAATAGAGTAGGGCCTCATCTTAAACAATTATAATTGAAACAAATAAGCATAGCAGCCTACTTAGTAAAAAAATTATTAATAAGCTATCGTTCAAATTTACTTTGCCTTTCAGTCAGTGTCAACAATAGCGGTAAGTGCAGAATAAAACACAATTGCGAAAAAATGTATTTGTACAACATAGAAACGAATATGTTAAGGTAGATGAAAAGCACGGATACCTCCGTGTATTCACATAAATCGGAAATAAATGAGAATCATAATAATTTATACACAAAAAAAATTCAAAAGCGTTTGATATTTCTGTAGGAACAAACCTATTATTTAAAAAAAATCACCCCGGTATTTACAGTATCAGATACAATCATAACTCACCAGTCAAATTCGTGTTTGATCCCTTTTTGCCTCGGCTCGGCTGCAACAGTCCTTCAGCCATCTCTACTGAACCGCTGTCGATGTGTATAGTTTTTGGCCTGGGTCTCGTGGCTCCTTTCGGTCTCATCCTAGGTGTCGGCTTCATGGAGTTCAACAAGCTTCTATCGACGTCTTTTCCCTACAAATTTAAATGAAATTTAAATTATTATAAGTCTCATTTAATCATTGAAGGCTGGTAACGCCCTCAAATAAAAACCCCAAGTAGCCGGCTAATCTGAATGGAGAAGGCTGGGTTGTTTACAAAATTTATTTTAAAATAAGGGCAACGAAATTTGAAAAATGACAAAATAGGATTTATTTGCACCAAATTACGGAAATGCAACGCGAGTTTTTTTCTTCTAATTAGGGTGCGCAAGTAAACAAATAAAACTGTACAAGCTCACGGTAATACACACAATGAATCTACAAAGTAACGAAACCCACGTGACCTCTAATATAACATAACGTAAATTTTAAGTTGGCAACGAATTAAATATTCATAATATTTCTGTCTAGAACGCTAAATAGCCGATATTTGACAGTTGACTTTCGTACGGTGGATGTTATATTTCGTTGATTATTTCTGTCTTTATTTTATTCCTGCGTCTTCGTTAATCAAAACAGTTTTTCTAAAAACTACTAAAGAATTAATATCGTTTGTGCTTGGTAAGTCAGTGGCGCATTAATTGTAATATGACAATGTATACAAAATTTCACATTTTCACAATGTTCAATACAGAGCATGATGCAGCATAATGTTGACTATGATGCACTGAAACACTGCAGACATGTCATAATTCATCGATTTGGTGAAAGACATTGCCTTTGCAAAAAGAAACCTACTAGCAGACCTACAGTATTAACCGAAGATGTCTTAGATGATATTCGGGAACGAATAGAACATAGCTCTCGTAAATCTTTATCAAAATTAGCTAACCAGACAAGTACTACTTCTATGTGTTTTAATCTTAATGTTATATTTTCTTTTAGGACCTTCTCGGCAAAGTTGCCATAAAGAGCTTACTAAGGTGTTTAGTGGCAACATGCACCCTTATAAATTAACCATGATGCAAAAGTTACATCCAATCGATTTTGACAGGAGGGTAACATTATATATATAAAAAAAGTGTCAGAAATCGACTACATGATCTAGAGGAGTTGCAAGTAGCAATACGACAGGAAATTAACAACATCACCATAAAAGAACTTCAAAACGTATTTGAAAATTTAAAACGGAGAATAAATATTTGTTTCAACAATAATGGACAACGTTTGTTATAACTTTCACAATATAATTGTTTCGCTATTTCTTGCTGTATATAATTATTTATAACCCAAAACCTAACCTATCAAATTTTATCTGTCAATATATACACATGAAAATCTGTACTGCAATTTTATTTTTGAGTATTACCACGCTACTAACTGAGTTGCATACCTACAGGAGGTCACGTGGATTTCATTATTTTGTAGATTCTTTGTAGAAGCAATGTTCTTGCCGGAGTATTGGCACAAGTAATTTTCAGAATTTTGTTTTGTAGTTGCTAATTTACGTTGGCTACAATTTTAGTCCATAGTTTTCAGATTTTGTTGATCTCTTTGTATTTGAAAGTTACAGAATTTAAGCAAAACAACGCAGGCAAGAGCAATCTTTTTATAGTTGGTTTGGCTCCCTTTACATAGACGCGCGTGGTTTTGTACAAACATTCTTCAGTTGTCATATTCTCTCTTAAGATCACTTGCATTGAATTGTGTAGTAATAACAGTAATAAAAATAATATTTACCTCTCTTTCGGCTTCTTCGATAGCCTTCTTCAATTTATACTGTTCGAAAATAGCTGCTCTGCGTTGAGCCTGTTCCTCTTTCTTCCTCACCTTTTCCTCCTCTTTGGCTTTCTCCCTCTCCCTCCTAGCTTGAGCGTCCTGTTCTTTCCTCTGCTTCGCCTCCTCCTGTTGTTGCCTCCTCATCATGGATATCATCATTATCCGCTCCTTTTTACGCTCTTTTTCGCTCAAAATCTCTGGATCCGGATCGCTCAACTCGTTTCCTATTATGATAGCAGCGCCCGATTGTGTCTCCCTCTCTTCACTTCTCTCTCGCCTGTCGAACTCCACCACTTTTCTGCGTTCCTCGACCTCCCTCCTCAAACGATCCTGCTCCAACTCCCTCTCCAAATGTTTGGCGCGCTGCTCTTTCTCTAGTGCTTCTTGAATTTGCTCGTAGTTCGGTTCATCGTCCACGACGAGACTTCTCTCTTTCTTGGGCGACATCTTTTTTACCCTCAATTGAGGTTTGGGCCTCTTCGGCTGCTCGTTATCGAAACTAATATAGAATCCTTTTTGACTAGTGGGATCGTTATCGAGACTGCTGACTTCTGCCATCGGCGGTTCTTTCTCTAGGGGCGGGGAGGGCTGGAATGCATTTCGAGAGAGCAACGGTCTAGTAGGCGAAGGTATCCTATAAGTTCTAGATCCGGAAGTTATGTTTAATCTACTCAGACTTTCGGTAATATCGTCGTCCGGTTTACCTATAATAAAAATAATAATTTGTTTTATTGAGGATTCATCACTATTAACAGGTCATGTACGTATTATATATGTATATACAAACTGACAATTACAATAACAAAAGCGAAAAGTAATGAATTCGAGTAATAATTAAAGGTTTTACAAGCGTCACGCATTAGAATTATTGTCATCGCTTGCAGCATAATTTGCCGAAAACTTTGAAAATTTTTTTATTTACCTATGAATGATATACTCTGAGGCGCCATGTCGTCAACAGGTGGCGCTGGTATAGGCGCATGCGTAACGCTACTTTTCCTAACCGGTTGTTCGATTTGTTGCAGGCTAACCGTTCGTTTACTATCGTCCATTAATTGCGATATCTGCCTGTGGATGTTTCTATGTTGAGGTGAAGCGGATGGGGTACTGTGCGAGCCGGAATACAATTGCTGCTGTTGCTGTTGATGCTGCTGACTTAGAGTGAAACCTGGATGACTGTTGCTGTGATTGAGGGTATGTTCGCCGCCGTTCTGGTAGCGCGGGGTGGTTTCTTGGTATCTATCTTGAAACCGATCGGGCGTATCGTGCAAGACGAATCCGCCGCCGGCGCTGTGCGGTTTTCCCCACGTTCTCATATCGGGTTGCTGATAGGAATCTCCCGGAATTGGCGGTGGTTGGCCGTGCTGCGCCCAGGTGCGTCTTTGAGGCACCATGGGCGGTTGTTGCACGTGCATCGGCGGCTGTTGCTGCTGCTGCTGGTGCAAGAAGAACTGCGGCTGGTTCATCACGGAGTGGCTTTGATAGAGGGATTGAGGTATGTGAGGCGCACTAGCTGACGATTGTAGAGGCGTAAATACCGGACCTGTCGGGAAAAAAAACAATGAAATATTTTGAATCTACTTGTAATTAGAGTATTTACACTGTCCCATATAAATGGAATATTTACGACTGTTAAACCTAGAAGCGCAAGTCCAATAGTATGGGCCTTGCTTCTTTTGAGGTACTCAGAGACTGACATGTCAGTCATGACAACAATCTAGACTTATCAGTCACAGATATGTCATGAAAATTAATTATCCTACAAAATTATTATTTTCATAAACAATTGTTTTTTAAAATGTAAATGACAAATCAAGAATTTAATAGAAACCTTTGGACGGAGGGAGAAGGGATCTTTAATGCTACCAAAATAATTATTACTTAACTTGCACCATCTGTCCGCTAACTAACGAATCATTTGCAAGTTAGTTCGTTTTTTTCAGCAAAGGGGCCGCTTTTGCAGTGTCATAAAAGAGTGTACTATCTAAAGATTTATCAGTTTACATAGTGTTTAGATTGTATAAATCCCTGATTGTTCCTCACATACATTTTAGCTCATCTATGTTGTTAGGGTTAAACCAAAGTGAATTTGAACAGTTACAGAAGGTGCAAAATAAAGCTATGCATATAATTTTAAAATGCAATAGGTATACACCAATTAATTTGATGTTAAATACTTTAAACATTACGAATGTTAAACAGACTGTAATATGTAGGGCACTGATTTTTATACATAAATTGAATTAGGTAAAGCACCGATGTATTTAAGAGATAATGTATGCGGATAAGGTCCACAATTATCATACCCGAAACCGACATATCTATTACATAGAGCCTTACAATACAGAACGCACAACAAAAGGTGTCTTTATTGGTGGTGTTGGATTATATAACGAACTACCGAACCTTATTAAAAATAGTGAACGTATAAATAATTTTAGGCAATTAGTTTATACATATACATATGAAAAATACTAGCACCTAAGTAAATTTATTTGTAATTAGTGTATATACAAAATAGCAGTTTGCCAGAATAAATAAAAATAAATACTTTATTTAGGCTCTTTTTACTCCTTTGATCACGCTCGTCACTAATTATGATTGTAAATAAACCTACCTTGTTGGTATTGTGGAGCGTTGTACGACTGTTGACTAACATAAGGAGTGTGTTGAGCCATCGTCATATAACCAGTCTGTTGGTACATCTGTTTCTGTTGCGCCGCCAATTGCTGCTCTTGCGTCGCCTGTATCTGTTTCTGTTGATTGGCGAGCCTCTGTATGTCCGCCTGAATATCTTGCAGACTAGAATTCATTCTGGATTATAAACAAGCAGTATCTTAAAGAGGAAGCGCCGATGCATGTTAGCACTACAACTACTATGCGTTATTATGTTGCATTGCAATAACAACAATCGTTAAACTTGGTTGAAAATGGTTAGCCAACTATGATGGTGTGTGAAGTACAATATGTGTTAGTAGACTCGATGAATATCAATAAGTTTTGTTTTTTGTATCCCAATGCAGAGATTGAGGCTTATTGTATTACTCTAGGTTAGGTTTGTGTGTGAAGTGTGACTCGTTACTACCACTCCTAACAGGGCAGCAATGTTGATTTTTCCTCAACACCGGAGGGTATTGCTGCAACCGATCCTTATAAAAATCGATCGCCCCAACGGAGATTCGAACCGTCGACATCCCTCACAGATGCCTTACGCTCTTACCAAAGTATTAACACTATCTTTTGAATATGAAAAATGAGCTCAACTTCAAATTCAAGCGATCATTTAAGCGCCATTGATTATGTAAAATTTGCATTAGTATATTACAAAAAAAAAGCACTTTGCTTTATTTACTCCATATCTCATTATACAACATACTTTGCCATTGAGTGATGATACTGCTCCACATCCATGCTTTCAATATCCGGAGTTCGTCTCGTTTCCACGTAAGGCTGATCGTGATCCAACCATTTCCTCTCCACAGTACACGCATCATCGGATATTTCCTAAAATACGCCCACACAAAATCAGTGTCAAACAATCAAATTTTTGTACTTAAATCGCGATAGAGGTAGGAAAAGTTGTGTGAAAGAAAGTAGAAATAAATTTAAGCTATAGTGCAACGAAAGACATGAATAAAACAAAATAAAAGGGAGACAACGACATTGAAGCGGTCAGTACCTGTAAGGTGAACGGCCTCTGCGGCTTTGACGTAACGGAATCTGGTGCAGGAGACGAGGGTTCAGTGTCACCAGTCACCAAACTATCAGTCATTGCATCATTCGGTGATTTTAGCACATTACCTTTACCCTGTAAGTTAGTACGAAACGTCACAACACCACCACCACACCACGGTCGGGAAAAACGCAACGAGCTCCAAGGAGACGTCGAAAAAACACAAAATGCAAGCAGAAATTAAAAAAAGAAATCTACAGTGAAACCTATGCAAAACGACCTACTTCGTAAGGTACGGTGATTTCGGTAAAAGATGGAACCCACGTGACCAATGTAATGCTGGTTGCGTAAATAATGCGTCGGCAAGAACTAAGTAGGTAATATTTACTTGGAAAATAATCACCAACATTTTGAAATTTGTTGTAGTTACATAAAAACATTTTCTTCCTTGAATTTATTTTCAGTTTTGCTGATTTTAATGTTTACCTTTACCGATTTGTAATATTGGTTGCATACTTAAAGAACCTCCCGTGGAATGCATCTTTTATTGAAAATATCGTATTTTTTTGTTAAGGTGCACGCGTTTGCAGATAACGCCATTTTTGTGCCATTCTCACATTTCTCTTTATATCTTAATGGTCGTTCACAAAAGTTTTACTATAATTGCTAAAATATGTATGCCTAACACATACATATACAGCGTAATGGTAAATATGTACAAACTTGCCCATATTTTAATAAAATTTCAATTCAGTATTAAACAAGTCTATTCTATTATGTCTTCTTTCTAATAGTGTAAATGTAAAATATCACGTGCAGTAACGGAAGCATAATAAAATGATGTCATTATCAACAATAATAATTTACTACCCTAAAAATGCAGGATCTGTCGTCCTTCACAAACTCTTTCTGCTCTAAAAAGATTGGTAAACAAAAATCTCTTTTTAACTATAATTTTCTTGAAAGTGCCTTACTTCAATAGTTAAAGGGTGGTAAGAGTCGTGTATTTCAGCCATTATTCTAATAGGCCATAATTCTATTCAACCCAGATCGAGAATAAATCTGTGATATTTGTTAAAAACTTAACAACATGTTCCGTTGATTTTACGACTGTTTTTATTTTAATTAAAACTATACAGTGATAAAAATATATCGGGAAACTCCCGTTGTTTTGATCGGTGCGTCTAAAATGGAAAATTGCCTATACAAATGGTTTTTAAAACAAATGGAAAACCATGTCCCAATTATGAGCGAAATAATTAAACATTTAGTGTACCGTAAAGTGGGGCTACTTTGTGACACATAGGGTTACATTGTGACAGGTCCCGTAAAAATCTTTCTTTTCTTTGGTCGGTTTTATAGCCGAACC
>JARFOC010000345.1:150079-161869 GCA_031763485.1 Osmoderma eremita | reverse complement strand
GTTAACTCGTGATCGGTCAACAACGTTTGGGCATGAAAACACGAGTTAACTCGTGACCGGTCAACAATGTGTTAATGTCCTAAACATAGATTATATATATTTAAAAAAACAGAACGAAATAAAAATAAACACAAAAAGTAATGATGAAGTTTATATTTAAAAGAAATCAAATACAAAATCACCCTAATATAATGCGTACACTATCTATAATAAAGGTAGAGCTGTATAATAGCAATGATCGTAAATTTAATAATACAATAAAAATAATTTAAAACATCATTCATAATAATAATATTAATAGGAAACACTGTGTCAATATCGGTCGGCACAAAAAAAAAGGGAAACAAAATACGTACAGACAAAAAAAAACAAATTCGGGAGGGATAAAATTAATAAAAGAAAACTTTGTATCTTACACCAATTCGCATTTGGATTTATTACAATATAATAATAATAATAAGAATAATAATAGTAACTCATAAAATCACTTATGTACTAACAACGCTTAAGATCACAAGAATTTTTTTATCATTAAATGTACAATTTTCTACTAGTTTTTTTTTTTAATTTCATTATTTTAAAACTTCATTTACGTCTTTTTCTTCGTTAGGAAAAAAATCCGAGGACCTCTTTCGAGTGGTGGGGGGAATCAATTGTAGAGGAAATGGATACGACGGACGCCATGGCTCATGCGGATCTTCTCGCCTTTTTTTTTATTTGAAATAACTTCCATCTGTTCTGAGCACCCAAAATAACTCTTTAGAAATGTTGTATAAGAGGAGAGGGGGTAGAAACAAGGTAGGATGTGCACGTTTTCCTAACTATCTTTCTTTTATTGTCGTCTAATCCGGTTTTTGTATAATTTTTTTTTAAATTTATTTACTTCTTTATTCTCTTGTTTTACTTACTTCTCGGTTTTTAAACGGGCACGTAACTGCCTTTGGGTGTGTACCAGAACTTGCCGGTGGCGAAACGCCGCAATATCTCGCTGGCCAATAGACGTTTCTCCTTTTTGATCTTCTTCAAGATGCCTTTGTTCTCGTGCGCCCTTCGCGATAGATACGGCAACACCTCGTTCACGGGTCCGTACGGGATGTACTTGTAGGCGGAGTAGCCGGATTGACCTGGAAAATGATGAAATTGATTAACCACAAGAATGATATGCGGTACGATATCCTTAGAAAAAGTGTCAAAATGTCTGCCACTTAACGGTTCGCTTGGCATTATAAAAGGGAACGAAAGAAACACGTCATTTTTAATTGAACAGTATACTTAATACGCATGGTGTATAGTAATGTATATGACATTTAATTTAATGTTTAGCTAACATAGTAAGTACGAATAAATATAAGTAGATTAATACATATATGCAATTTCATTTACTTCACATCTCTACTATAGATCGTCTCAACCTCCGTATGCAGTATGAGATATAATAGCAACTCTGATCTCTTACTCTCCTTAGTCCTTATGGTGCAACTTATTTACATATGTCGGCGTCGGCAAAATACCTATCTATCTGTCTATTAGCGTCAACTGCTGTCAATCGTTATCCTCGTAGTTTTAAAATATTTTTAGTTAAATTCCACGTTAATTTGTTTATATATAGTTGTACAAATCGTTCTTTTCAGAACGCTTCCATCCTTTTCGAGCGTGCCCAGGGTGACATGGATATTTTTCTTGATTTTTTGAAATTTTATAACCTATACATTTAATTGCAGTTTTCACTGCATTAATGGAGCCTGTGGGGAGAAAACGGGGTAAGGGAGAAATGTTTAACCTGAAGGAGAAGTGTATGATAGCAAATGTTTTAAATTATCCTCATAAAACTATGAATGTGAGTGCTGCCGTTCAAGAAGCAAGCAAAGCTTTGCGTTGCTCAGAGCGTACAATATGTAATATAAAACAGGAGCAACAAACTGGTTCATTATCAAGTCCAAAAAACCCCAAGAAAAGGAAAAGCATACAACTAAATGACCGATTACAAACATATGATGAGAACACGCAAGCACCTCTTTGACATAAAGTGTATAGTTTTTTTATACTGAATATGCCACCTACATTAAATGTAATTCTTGCTGCTGTCAATGCTGATGTTGATCTCCCTAACTTCAGTCGAGCAACTTCATTTACATAGATTGTTACACGATATGGGTTTCGAATTAAAAAAAAGTAGGACGTAAAAGTATACTCAAGACGACATTATTCGGTGGAGGCACAAATACTTACGCGAGATCCAGAAATTTAGAGAAGAATGTACAATTAAGTTCTTGCTATTTGACATTTCTGTAACTTTAATTATTTCAGGTCGAACTATAATATATACTGATGAATCATGGGCGAATACAGGGCCTGCAGTAAATAAAACTTGGACACACACTACAATTCAAAATAGTCGACAAGCTTTTATCCTAGCATTAAATACTGGTTTGAAATCCCCAACCGGGCTTGGTCTTCGTTTTGCATTAGTTCATGCTGGTGATGTAAACGGATTTGTTCCTGGTGATGAATATTCACTTCTCTGCAAGAAAAACACTACTTATGTTCATCATGAGATGGATTCAGACGCATACGAGGATTGGTTTATTAAGAAATTGCTCCCAAATATACCGCAGAAGTCAGTGATTGTTTTTGATAATGCTTCCTATGCAGAAAATTAGAAAAAATTCCAACGGCAGCATGGAGGAAAAACGATATCATTGATTGGCTCCGGTAGAAACAAGTACCAACCACTGACGATATGCTAAAAAGGGACTAGCTGTTTTGCGTGTCACAAATTAAGGCGCAGTGTGATAAAAACAGGATTGACGAACTTGAAAAAGAAAAAGGTCATGAAGTTCTTCGATTAACACCTTACCACTGCGAGTTAAATTCCATTGAAATGGTATGGGCACAAGATAAAAACTGCATAAAAATGAATAATATCACATTTAAGGTAGAAGATACGGAGGAATTAATTCGAAGAGCATAAAGCACTGCAATATTTGATAATTGGCAAAATTACATCGAACATGTAAAAAATATTGAAAAGGAAATGTGGATAGTGGATAATTTGCAAGATGACATTGACGAATTTATTATTCATGTAACAGATTTGTCATCATCTGAAGATCAAACTGGTTCATCCACTGACTAAAAGTTGAAGCAAGACATATGTGTGTGTAATTGCTATTCCTTTCTTAGATATTATTGTATTACATGGGGATTTGTATGATTCCAGTTATTTTTGTTACAAAAGTGGAAACCATTATCTGTTAAATGATCATATATTTTACTTTAAATTTTATAAATTTTGAATACCCCAATTCATAAATAAATGTTCGAAGTGTAAATTACGTTAATATTGAGTAATAATAAATATCTTTTTTTGGTTTTTTTCACTGATTCTTAAATAAGAAAATATGTTTATTTCTATTTTACTGTTTTCTTCAAAATATGCATTTTAAGCGTCAGAAACTCAAATAATGGAACCGGAAGTAATAATGTACAGCTGATTCGACGATTTGGCAACCGCGTATCGAATTCTCATAAGCTCGGTACTGCATTCGGTTTTTGAGACAATCTATGGATCAACGCAAATGAAACTACAGATGTGTTGTTAATGGTATCGTAGATACATAGTTGCACCCGGAAAATGACTTTTTAGATAAAAACTAGAACTAGGGGAATCGCTCTCCTTCCCACAATATAAAATGGAACGAATCTGGCTATAGAAAGGTATGCAAACCTTTCTATAGCTAGATCCGTTGTTTAGAATATTGAAAAGAATAAATATCTTAAAATCAATAAATGAATGAATGAAGAAGGCTTAAAAGTGATTCCAGCATGGTTTTCTATTACCAGAACAGCGATACATCAAACTAAGACTATTAAAATATAGGAGAAGAACTTCTGATGCCCAATATAGGATGTTGACACAATGGTGAACAAAACACAAACATTTGTCTGCAAATGAGATATGGTTTGAAACGACAATATTCCTTACAACGTGGAAAAGGCTGACATACTGACTTGGATTTATTATAGATTATTGTATTATAGACATTTTGTTCAGTATTACATTAATGATATTTGAATAGTGGCGCATCGTATCTTACCTAATGGGAAGGTGATGTAATCACACATGGCCAGTAACTGTCCGAAGCAGATGACCTTATCCTCGGGCTCTACACCTATCTCCTTCATCTGTTGGATGGCAAATCGGACCGTGTCTTCGTTGTGCGACGCCACCATGATGCCAATCTTCTTCATGTCTTCGCCCTTCATTTTCATCTCCTTGATGCGCCGCAGACACTCCGTCAGAGTGTTGTGGTACATCTCCGTGGTAGCTTCGTATGAGGGATTCGTTGGATCCGGATAACCTAGAGCGGCAGCACGAGCCCTTTCCTACACGAAAAAGAAAAAGAAGTTTATTGAAACAGCTCTGAGATGTTTCGAAGTTAAAACTTTCAAAATTTTATAGTTTGGTGACGATTATATTGTTTTAAAAAATACTGCATTTCCGAATTCTATTGATTTTTCTTTTTTTTACCCAATTATTCCGGGTTTAGACCAACTGAAAATGGGATAGAAACATTTAGAAGCTATCTGGAAACACAGATCTATACCCAGGAACTAAATAGGTAACCCAAAAAAAAAGTTTAAATACGTCCACCTTATATATGTAGGAATACTTTTGAGAAACTCACCTGCTCCAAATAAGCTCCTCTCACCAATTTCGCCCCAAAATAGAAGTTTTGACGTTTAGCCTGCTCCAAATCGGTCGCAACTTCATTAAAGGCCTCCCTCAAGTAGCATTGGTAGGTGTTGAAGACGATAGCTTTGTCCTTATTGTACTTTCTCATAAATTCCAACGTGATGCGGGAGATACCTGGTTGGAAATATGTCTGTTCAGCATCTACCATTACCCTGACGTCCATTTCTTGGGCCGCCTAAAGCGTTCAAAAATAATTAGAATCAGTAATGATGTTCTTATGTTTACTTAGTTCATTAAGGCTCGGTTTTACAGCGACAGTTTGAGCGGATGCTTACTTAAACTGTCCGCTTAGTTTAAACCCTTGCTTAAACTAAAACTAGTTTTACAGGTCTTTTTATGTGGGTGGTTTGGTGAAGCGAAGCGTTGAAAAAAATGTTTTGTGTTGGTACTAGTGAAAATTATGTTAAGCGAACTAAAAGCGAACATTACGGGCCTACTTCTTAACGTTTCGCACGTCGATCTGTTGTGTTTAGGTTTCAGGTTTTGAGTTAGGTAAATAAATGACCGTAAAACTCGCTTTTCCTATGCCTGCTGGATCCACACCACGAACTAGTCAATGCTTATTTAGTCCTAAGATTTTCTACCTTTCGGTGTAAAGCCATGTTGGAGCTGAGTTTGGGCGTGTGGAGTCCCTTCCATATCTCCCTCCATCGTTTCCTATCTTCTGCTTTCTGCTTTATTTCCTCCAATTTTATTCCTCTCCTTTTCGCAAATGCCCGGGCTTCGGCTTTCGACCTTCTTTTAGGCCTTCCCCTCTTCCCTCTTCCAACCTCCTTCGCTTTGTAAATATGTTTAACCAAACCTTCTTCCCTCATTCTCATTACATGTCAAAGCCACCACAATTGTGCCTGAACATGATCAATGATCCTTCCGAAAAGTTCCTAATTTGACGTCTTCTTGTTTTTCCTTCAATTTTTCTGATTTCTTGTCTTGTGTTTGTTGTCCATAACATCTTTTTTTTAACACTTCGGTTTCCACTCAGTAAAGGTTTCCTTTTTGCCGAAGAAATTTGTTTTTGGTATTGAAAAGTGTATCCATTTCTGATACCCCTTTGTTGATTTCGTCATCCAAATTTCCTTTATTATTGATTACTACACCTGTTCTACTTATCCCATTCAATTTTTACATTGTGTTTATCTTAATTTTTCCCTATTTTCATGGTTTTGGTTTTCTGTATGTTCATCTTAATGTTTCTATTCGTAAGTTGGTAACGTACCGATTGATTTACGCAAATTTTGTAAATAAAATAATTATTCGTGTGAATTGGGGTAGCAAGGCCATCTAGCGGCGGTTAGCTTAGACGTGGCGGTCGATAATGATCAGTTATCATATGTCACCACCGAAATCGATAAATCGATAAAATCTAGAGTCATGCGTATTTAGAGGTTTTAGATGTAAAATTCCTTCTTTTATAAACTCGCTGTGGTTGAGGTCACACCTATCGGCTAAAATTGTGGCGGAGTAATTGGTTTTGGAATTAAGATTGTGGAAATATCCATGGGAAATCCGCTCTGAAAACACAGGGATAATATTTAGCGATAGCCTTACGTTCGATTGGGGAACGTTCACAAGATTATTGTGGAGTAATAGACTCAACAGGTCGAGCACGTGAAGCCGCATACCAAGAAAAGCTTTTTTCCTGGTGTTTTATATCCTTTTGACTTTGAGGTTTTCGATAACACTTTAATGTAATTACTTGGACGTGCACTGCAGAGCTGGGAAGAGCAGCGCCGATCCCCCACTGACACCTCAGACTTCAACCGGAAACCGGCTCGGCTGAATTTCGAGGCTGGAACGGCGAACAAAAAAACAGGTCGGATTAACCTCAATTACCTTCTTTATTCTATACGGCATACGATCTGCAGTTAGTCTTTGATATTACATATATACATATCTATTTTGTTTTGCTTTGCTGGTAATTGACGTAACTCTTGTTTTGAATAATTTGTCTGGCCTTCAACCGCCTTGTAATACCGTGTAAAGTTGAGTGATCACCCATCTATTTGTTTACCGGTCTCCAAGGGGCTTCACCCCGACGAACCTGTTGATCTTTTGTTAGAAATAATTTCACCCAACGTAATTATATACTTATTTACACCTCAACCTGAAACATTCAATGTTAATATATATAAGATTATACACCAGAGCCTTTGTCTTATTTACTGAATTGCAAAAAAGAAGTATCCAACCAGTTAGGTCTAACCCCGACGGTATTCATCCCCGGCTCTTCCGTGTCGTGGAGTCTCGGGGTAAAATCATTTTTAACGAAAGTGGCGCCAAATCTTTAACCCAGCCGTCTTCACTGAGCTGGCCGGAGCAACCTCGAGAAGGGTGGGTACCATTTAGGGGTTTCGTTTTTTTCCCTTTTGTGGCGTCATCAGTTCTGATTGCCACCTGTGGGTGGCATTAGAAGTTCTTCCTCAAATACATTGAAATTGTGCTGAAGCTGTTTTTATGCTTCTCCAAAAATTCTCAAGTCGCCCGCGTAGCATAAGTCCGTTAATGTTATTCAAGTCATCCTCCGGTATCCTCCTTTATATGTTTTCAATTTTTCTTTACACTTTTTTACTACATCAAGTATCAAATCAAAGAGCGATGGGCTCAATATGCATCCCAGTCTCAGGTCTGTTCTGCTCGTGAAATTTGCCGATTTTTCATTTTTAACTCTTAGAAATTTTTTAGACAGTCGATTCGATATTGTTCTATTCCTTTGTTCTCTAATATCTTCCGTACATCTTTGACGATATCAAAAGCCTTTTCTAAGTCTATATAAGATACGTGTATTTTCCTATTTTAGCAGCTTTCTCATATATCTGTCTTATATAACAATTTGGTCGAACGAACTATTCATATAACAACTATATTACGTCGTATCTATGACTGCCTTACTTCAGTTTACTATTGAGTTTTCGTAGATGCAGTTGTGCTATCATGTTGTGCACATTTTCGGCGTTCTTTAGCATTAAAGCATTTAATTTAAATCGTGGTAACCACTAGCAGACACAGCTGTGTGAATCATCCCATTTTTTTCTGTTATATGTATACCTTGAAATAAAGTAGAAAACCTATTTCAGACTTTGTCAAAAGGAGTTTAATGGCCCACTTTGGCGTCTAGTTACGAGACCAGGATAAATCTTAGGCTCGACATTAGGTATGTAAAACATGCGATTTAGTACCTAAAGTTTGGAGTACCAATGATTTGAAGGAAACGATGAAACCATAACGATGACTGCTATTTTTGTCTTGTAAATATCAACAGCATCCAACGGAACAGTAGACACAAATAGACATATCCTGATCTGGATCCTGCAGAGACCCATACTGTTTTCAGAAAAAATACCTGGTCCATCAATCAACAGTCTACCGAGACTGCTGAATGTCTGAAGAAAATCAGCTAACCTTGCAATCACGAAACGACAGCGATTTTGAAGAAGATACACTCCCCAACGTTTCGACCAACACGAACTGAATGATCTCATTAGAGATATGGCCCGTCGAAGAGGTCATTCGAATTACTTGCGCCAGTTTAAAGGAAAAGAATCTACTTTATCCAGGTAGTAATATTACATTTTATTGCAACAGGGATCTGTTCTCTTTCTCCTGGGAAAATAACCTCGTATTCTGTAACGATATTAGAGGAATCTTAGTAAAAATGGGTTTGTGAGAATACACACCAGACGAATGGCGCCTTTTTATTGACAGTTCAATACGTGGTTTGAAATGTGTCCTTTTAAATAGCGCACACGCGATACAATATAGTACGATATTTGTTTGAACGACGGAAATCCAGGCCTTTCAAGGTAGTCCGTCTGTATCGCCTAACTAGGCAAAGTCATGGCAAAACCTTTATCAAGGAGCCATCAGTAAATAAGGCTGGCGAACTACTAACTCTTAGTAGGAATCACGTTCGTACAGTAATAGGTCTCCTAGTAGGACATTGCGCACCGAAAGGATATCTACAGAAAATTAGGGGTGATGAGGACCCAAGCTTCAGACTGTGTGAAGGGGCAATAGAGACCGCATACCACATCTTATGTGAATGCAATGCCTTGGACCCTAGAAGACAGGCAATCTTTGAGAAACCAAAAAAAGAACCCAGAAGGCTATATAGACCAGCCGGCCAAGGACCTGTACAGATTGGTGCAGGGCACAAGGATCTGGGAATGGGTGCTATAGAGCATGGGTACAAGAATGGGAGAAAGGACAAAAGGCCAATGGGATGAAGTGTTTCCGGAGACTTATACCAGACGGCTCCCATAAGGGAAAAAAACTGCTTAAGTTTCCGCCCTCATTGACTAAGTTTAAGCAAGTTTAAGCGTCCCGCTTTGGACTGTAAAACCGTCGGCTTAAACCTAAGCGTTGGCTTAAACTGCCACCGTAAAACCGGCTTTAGTGATCACTGCGTTTCATACTTACCCTAACGATTGTATTAAGTCTTCTTATCATATTCCTAAACATCTCTTCCTCTTTGGACGATAGCTGAGTGATCAGTCTCACCATTCTGCCGCTCTTCAAATCAGGTACCCTAAAAGTGTTGCTAAGCTCCTGGTTATCGTCTATAATACCGGACCAGGGGAACAAGTGAAGGATACTGCGGAGAAAAGAGATTTTCAAAAGTGTTATGGCGGAAAATTATTCGAAAAGCTTCAGCACATATAGGTAACAGTGGTTGCGTAAAGATCTGGAGGGAGCAGGCACAATTCTACAAGTCACCAATCACCCACCGTATCATTCCGTTATTACCAGATTAGTTTCCAGATTTTTACCAACATCCCTTATACAATATAAACATACGGAAGCCGAAAATTGCCAATAACCTCCCAAAAATATTGTTAATCTACTACTGTTGCTAGCGCACTTAAAATTGGTAATTAAAGTAAGGTATATATCTCGGGAGATGTCCAAAAATAGAGTTGTAGTCACAGTTCTTTTAACCTCGTGGAAGGGAGATTGATTAGCCATGTCGCAAATGCGGCAAAAAGGGCAAGACAGTGTTGTATAGAAAATAGAGGATCTTTCACGAGCTAGCATCAGGTTTCATTAAAAAAAAACTGACTGGAGACTGATACATCATAAATTTCTACATTTGTTTATTTCTTTTACAATTAAAATGTAGTTCTCCTATTCAAATATTTAGAGTATTCATGATTTTAAAAATTATTTTAGGTAGACACCTCCAAAAAATGTGTTACTTTACACTGAAAGGTAAGAGGAACCATGACTATACACCAAAAAACCGCATTCTTTGCGACCATCAACGCTCTCGCGCAGTCTCTCGCTACTCTATCGGTCCCATTCGGCAACGTTCCAGGGTGATTCAAAAAAGACGGACACTTTCTTCGAGTATATGTTGTATTACAATTTTGTAAATTACATTTGATTATACACACATTAAAGGTTATAGATGTTCAATGTGCAATGTGTAATTGGGGAGAGCTGCTTCGGAAATCCACTGTGACAGTGCGTACAAGAAGACATTGTGCTTGTTATACCACCTCAGTCCTTGCAATCTTTCCAAATGAAATTGTGTCAAGGTTCTTGAATCACCCTCACATATAGTTAAAATTTTCTCAGTACAGAACCGTCGTAACTTCAAAATAGGCAAAATGTGTTCTAATAAATCTGAAAAAACACGCCTTCCGGAGTTTTATAGTAGAAAACTTGTTCAGTGTATTAATCACAAATTTCACCCTAGCATACAATAAACAATAGAAACAGAAAAAAATCATATAATGTGAAACGACAATGACATTTTCATGATGGCAATGGCCAGACGTACCTACCTCACGTTACATGATCAGTTAACAATCTGTTTCTTCGTTCTTTAAAAAAAACTAAATACTAAAATAAAAATATATATCTCACTTGTCATAAACAGCACTGAGTCGGATGTAGTCAGAAATGCAAGCTTTTGAAGCTATCTGTAGGCTAAAATAATTATAATTGGCGGTGAATGGCCCTAAGATTGAAAACATTTATTTATGGTTCTAACAAGTTGCGAAAGTTCAATTGATGAAACTGATTCTAGGAACACGAACGTAAGAAAATTTTACTAAAAAATGGATTAGCATGTTTCTTAGAGAATACTCTTGTCTGTGATTAATTAGATTTTTACATCTCGTAATAATTGTCGTGTGTCAAAGAGCTATCCGAAAAGTTTCCAACATCATATCCACGCAAATGCTCATAGTAGGATACTATAACATATTTTTATTGTATTTCCGAAAATGCGCATTAAGTGATTCGGGCAACTATAGGAAATCAGAAAAATCAGTTATTTCCAAAGAAGTGCCTAATCATGGAAAAAAGTTTTGTTGATCTATCCAATAGTCTCTTAAACTGTGGGTCGCGACCCCAATTGGAGTCCTATAGCAAGGGGTCGCCAAAATATTTTAGCAATCCTAAAAAACGTTAAAATTTGAACTGATTTTATAAAAAGAAGTATCAAGAATAGGAAAAGTGAAACCGAAAACAACACTAGTTTTCCTTGCGTATAAATATTTCAAATTATAATTTAAAAAAGGCTTTATTTTAAAATTTCATATGCAATTTTTATCATTTCTTTTGATTGGCAGCGTAAGCTGCATTGAATAATAAACGTATTAGAAGGAACACTCCCACGTTAAAAAATGGAAACTGATTTTTACGAAGTTGGCAATGGAGCTGAGTGGATTATAGCTCCATTTCTATCTCAAAAAAACAGAGATGGAATATGCTCACGCGAGTTCGAGCAGGCGATATTGTATTCTATCTCTCATTCTGGATTTATCGTTGAGAGAATTTAAAATTTTGCTATAAAATGTATGCGCGCGCATGGTTCGTTGCAAAAACGACGGAACGATAAACACAGCATCAATCAACACTTGTTCTCTGGTCTGCATGGTAGTTCCTTACTAAGTCTTGGCTGCAGAAAGCATGAAACCCTCCAAATTAAAGCGACGTCTCAATACAATGCACTGCACTGCAAGAAACCCAAAGAATACTTTGAACGACTTTTGAAATCTTCAAATCAACAAAAGTTTGGCTTTGAGGAA
>JARFOC010000345.1:132577-149979 GCA_031763485.1 Osmoderma eremita | reverse complement strand
CCTAAGTTTGTAATTATCATTATTATTCAAAATTCATTAATAAAGTATATTATTAGCATTTTGAAACACAACAATATGTATAGAAGGTTATTTTTAAATCTACAAAATGCAGGATGGGCAATCTACAAAAATAAATATTATTACCTAGTTCATTATTATTCTAGGAATATGTATACTATCAACACCGGACAATTGTCGCGGATGACTTTTATATATTTACATATAACACGGTGTTTATTTTTAAAGCAGGAAGTTACTAAAATGACCCAGCAAGGTACACAAACCTCCTCTTACAGATTGTCGATAATAAAACAACTATTTTAGTTTTCGGATGCTTTTTTATTAGTGAAATAAATAATCCTGTACCGCTACTATTTACCCTAATTTGTTGCTTCCAATTGCACATTTTAATACTAAAACGTAGATACTTGAAATCGCTTTAATGGTGGTGATGTCTTGGAATGCCGCCCGACCAATGCCAGCCGTGACTTCCACCGCTGTTGCTGCTTCCACCACCTCCTAAACTTCCACTGCCCCCAAGGCTTCCACCGCCTCCAATATTTCCACTGCTTCCTCCACCTGCACCGCCTCCAATACTTCCGCCACCACCAATGCTTCCACCGCTTTCTCCACTTCCACTGCCTTCAACGTTTCCACCACCCTGCCCATGTTCACCGCCTCCAATAATTCCACCACTAGCATTGTCATTACCATTTTCACTACCGCCACCATTTCCACTACCGCCACCATTTCCACTACCGCCACCATTTCCACTGCCGCCACCATTTCCACCGCCTCCAAAGCTTCCATTACCTTCACCATTTCCACCGCCTCCAATGCCTCCATTAATTTCAACATTTCCATTACCTTCATCATTTCCATTTCCTCCACTATGGCCATTACCTTCATCATTTCCACTGCTTCCGGAAAGTTTTATGGTAGCACTAATTACGTTGCTCCAACTTATGACTCCACCACTTGTAGCCGATATATCTATGATTCCAGCGATCCATAAGACGAAAGCTGATTTATTATTGCCAAATACTCCAACCACAATTCCACCAACAGAACTGCCCGTGCCTTGTCCAAAGAAGCCGCCATACAACACTAGGACCCTACTGGCATTAGCGGAACCGACAACGGAAGCCACCTCCTGTTCAGAACCGGACCGTACCGCCCGGGCTAAGGCTGAAACACTGAATGCACCGCTTGATTTGTAAGCATTTACTAAGACCTTAATGTCCGCTTGAACCTGGACATATCTTCCGTTAGCCAAATCTGTTTGAAGAGCAGCGTTCGTTACTAGGTTGGCCTTTAATCCACCTAATAGAGTCCAATGAGCGACTATTGCCAAATCCGAAGTAATATTGAGAGCGACGAAGTAATTCCTGTACAGGGCGACAGCTATATTCGTATTTACGTTGACAATAAGCAGGACGTCACCCAACAATACCAATTTGACGTCAAAATTGCGACCGGAACTAGATTCGATGGTCAATCGCAAGACGTAGCGGCTATCGATTCTGCTCACAATCACGACGTAAGATGATCCGCCTACCGTAAAATTGATACTGACTGGATTGTTACGAACATCCTCAATGTAGCTTATAAGAGCAGATATGCTCGCATTCCCAGATGTGGTGAGGTAATCACTGAGCTTAATCGTGAATTGCGTCAAGGCGTTAACCCCTATGCTCAACCTCTGCACTAAGGCTACAATCAACTGTACTTGTACTTCGCGGAAGTATTGCACGCTCAATCTGATTACCTCAACGATCTCTATCGCTATTTGAACCTCAATTTCGATGACCACAACAATGATTCCCCATATACCATTTACCGCACTCAAACTTCCATTAATAATAGCGCTTCTGAATAACCTGAGCAGTACTCCGAAGGAGCTTTGTAACTCTTGGACTAGCTGGGCGTTTCCGCTGAATATCACGGACAGATCGTATTGCCCACTGTAGTACGCCACGATTATCAGTTGGAAATGGAAGCTTCCAGAGGTGGAGGAATTTATCGAACTGTACTGGGATATGGCGGCTTCGATTTGAGCAGCTAATTCCGAGTAGTTGATGGAACCGTCGCTGTTTTTGAAGTTGACCTCTATTTTGACGTAGACGGCCCATCCAGTGTTGATGTCGACGACGATTGTACCTCCTGTTTGGATGTTGACGATGACGATAAAATTGCCATTTACGGCGATCGCTATGTTTAAGTTGGCGTTCACTACGACAAAGAGCTTATACTCTACATCGTAAGCTATGTCAACCCCACCGCCCAAGTCGATTACCACCGACGTATTTCCAGACCCTGAAAAGATAATTACAAAATTAGCAACTGAATTTTCTAGTAGGATTGTTTGCTTTAATAGATACTTTCTTAACTACCATCTTGCAAATTAATATTAACCATATAAAATATATCTGGTTTGAAGGTGGTTAGTTGAATGAAAGTAATGCGAAGGTTATTTATGTGGATGATAAGTCAATTTCTGAAGAAGGGCCACGGGAAGATCAAGGAGGCAAAGAAAAACATATACAAGAATAAAAGGTATAATGGGAGTTACACACACGATAGTCGATGACATCAGAACAAAACAATTAATATAGTATGGACACATCCAAAGAATGACACCTGAAAAACTACCAAAGCAAATATTATCATGGACACCGCAAGGAAAAAGGAGAAGGAGTCGTCCGAGAAAGAGCTGGAGAGAGGGCATACAATACGAAATTAGAGCAAGGGACTTGCAGGAAGACCTATCGAGCGATAGGGAGCAGTGGTGGTTAGGAGTCCGAAGACGGCGTAGAATGTTTTAAAACCGAATATATATATATATATATATATATATATATATATATATATATATAACAAACGTTGTAGAATTGCGCTTGTTTGGTAAGAATATTATTCTGGTGGCTAATGAAGTTGATAGATTGCCTACACCTTTCTTGGGTGCTATTTTGAATTATGGATGCTATTTTTTATCATTTTAAATCTGTAATGATATCCTATTCAACACATCAGATGCCAATATTTGGCTTAAGTGCCGTGCAGGCTGCACAAAAACAATTTAAAAAATACTTGCCTAATACTTTATTTCAGATTAGAAATTTGAATTTATGATCACTTTAAAACTATATGTTAAAATTTTTATATCATTAAAAAAAAATTAAAATTATAAGGGCGCATAAAAAATTTTGAAGTATAGTCCCCAAGTTTTACAGTGAACTGGCTTTCGTTTAAATTTTACACCCATAAGTAACTTAAAATTTTGTAATCTTTTCATTCTGCAATACTTATACGCCTTCATTTTATATTCTACAATATTTTGTTTTGTACACAGTGGCTTTATGTGTACATATACAATAATAATAAATTGAAACAGAATCTAAGAGATAACATGAAAGAGAAAGAAAGAAATATATACCTCAGACATATATGAACTATTTCCTGGTCGCGGGAACTACCCTGCCACGTTTCAGCGACCGTAGCCATATACCGAGGCAGATCCGTTAATATTTCCACGAAATTATTCCCCATTTTGGTAGTAGTATGGTAATCGGAACGATCTTTTTACGTTCCGATGTTATGCCGCGAGATACTTCAAAGTCATTTTAATAGTCGTAATTACGTTCCCAGATACCTATTGTGCTAGTTGGGTTATTATTCAGCAATTATTGTATAATGGTTATTTTATAAATGGTCTAACTCTAACTCACTATTGATTCAACATACTGCAATAAACACAGTGTTCGGATTACTCCTCCCACACAAAGTATTAATTAATTCGGGACGACACGTGTGTTTATTGCGCTGCCCCACAGTCCTTGCAATCTATACTGCAATGTTACAAATTGGTAATAAGATTAATAATGAATTTTAATAATAATACATTTGGGTTCTTTTTATTTATGTCAAATTGACACACTTCTGAATGACAATTAACTGAGGCTTGCTAATTTAATTATAATGTTTTAATCAAGAAATTGTAACCATTTAAATAATATGGAAAAATCTAAAGATGGATTTGAATATATATTTGATATAATATGGAAATGTTACTATAACAATAATACGAATAGATAATTTTAACGAATGAATTGATTTATTAAATACCTTATCTCATACTCTTTGTATGTGTGTGTGACGTGTACCACTATGCTCTGTTTTCTCTCGTCTGGCCGTCACTCGCTCCAACCCCTTCCAAATCTTTCTCACTACACCTTTCCAATCACCCCTTCCTTTGCACTCGTTTTCTTAATATCCTCTTTAATTTCCCTCATAGACTTTACTTTTTTGACTTTGCGATTTATTTATTCCTATTTAATTCGTTGCTCCCGTTACCACCTCAAATATCCCTGTCATCATTACCACGGCAATCTATTATTATGTACTGTTCCGGGCCGTAATTGCAATGTCGTCAACTCCCAAACTATACTAACAGTATACGGCCTTCCTCGTCGTCTTCCGGCTTCTATGGTGGCAACTTGAGCTCAATTAATTCCACTGGCGCGTCGTTCTTCGTCTGGTGGCCCCGCAATGTAGTGTATGAAACTCCTCCAAACCTTTCGGTTGTATGGTGTGATGTATAATTGTTTTATGTTAATTTACAAGATATAAAAACTATAAAGTATTCTTTGATATAGTAACATTTTTATACCCATTAATTGTCGCTGGCTGGACTCATATTACCCTTACTCCCTATAAAACACAGACCGCCTTTACCGATTGTGCCTCGGATATTAATGGAAACTCTAATATTAAATTCAATACCAATCGTATAGGTGGCAGTCCTGTACGTATTTACTTAATCCTAATGATAAACAATTTAATGGTAGCGACAGCTTCCCTGGCACACAAACCTAATACGATAGCAATGAATTTTGGAATCACCGCAAGATATTATAAAAGATCATGGCAATGGATATTGATATTCGAAGGTAGAATTTTGAAGTCCTCAATTCCAAAGTTTACACCTCAAATGCAGGATAAAAATGCTTATCTTGAGGGATATATGAGAAACGGTAAGAAGTACTAGATCGGTTGAATAGGTCAACAATTTTGAATCTTTGTTCATGTAATTTTGATATATTTTCTAATTTACGAAATGTTGCTGGGAAGTCGCTCCTTCTTCATTTATGTTTGACTCCACTTGAAGAGATATGGGAAAAAAACACAATTTGATTAACCATTTAAATATACTTTTATGCAACGTTTTGTTTCAAAGTAACCATCTTCAACCTCCTATTTTTTTAAATAAAACGAAAAAAATTGTATCTCTTCCATCTGCATATGTATGTCACAATTGTTGACATATGTATTTCATTATATTCCTAATTTTGTGGAACTAGTGTTATATAGGAAAATATGACTTTCTGCATAGATTTGTTCAATAAAAATACTTGAAGAGAAATTCGCAGATTAATTATATTGATAAAGTTTTGTAACATTCGACAGATCTATCTTTAGTGCGAACATATTATAATTTCTGACATAAATCGATAGATAGTTTCCTATAGAACAACTGTTGAAACTAACGGCTTTTTGGCATCAATCCTGAAGTAAAACAGTTTTATCAAAAATTTCCCTTTGATAATACGTAAAAAATGGCAAAATAAGATAACTAGATTGCAACAGTTCAAAAAGTTTATTCAAAATAATGCAAAAATTTGAAGAAAAAAAACTACTTACAATTTCCACTTTGACTTGAGCATTGTAACTGACAAACATCTTCGGCTGGAATAAAGAAACGAAAAATATATTTTAAAAATCGAAATAGCTCCCTATTAATTTACGATTTAATAACATTAAACTTACCAGCTGTCACTGTCGCTGCCAAGAAGGCTATGGCCAATATGACAGTCTTCATTTCTCGCACTAGTAAATGAGATAAAAACCTATTACTAGTCCGACTAGAGTTGGTTAACTGCACGAATGGACGGTCCTTATATAGCCGGTCGATTTTTCAAAACTCGCAACGGGCAATTCGAAAAACGCGCACAGAGTGGAAATTCTATTGCTGGGTCGGTATTCGAAACTCGAATATTCGAAGAGATTTCTTGTGTTTATCTACGTTTTATGCGTTTAACATATCCCTGGCGATAAACTCGCATATTTGTTGCAATATAGAAGGTTATCTTATAGCAGCTATTCCAAGTTACGTTGGAAAGTGTAATGCGATTTAAAAAATATTTTTTTGTATTATTTTGTTACATGTTTTATTTTATTGTTAGATAAAGAAGTGAAAATCTTATCATAACGCAGTTGTCAATGCAAAATAAAAGGAAACATATTTTAAAAATGTTTGTGGGGCAAAACAGCTATCTAAAAATTTTATTTTTATTCTCTACTACATTTGTCACTTACAGACGGACTACCTTATGTATAGAAACCAAAAATACAAACATAAATGCGTGAACTGTTAGCTACTTTTCAAGACAATCGCCGCCAATGTTAAGTCCCTTATCCCAGCGAGGCGCAAGCTTCTGTAAACCCTCTTCGCAAAAGGTGCGATCCAAATATGTAAAATACTGCCGTACTTCGTCTTGAATTTCGTCGTCGTCTTCAAACCTTTTACCCGACAAATGCACTTTCAATAGTTCAAATAAATGAATATCAGAAGGAGCCAGGTCTGGACTATGGGGCGGATGAACAATAACTTCCAAATTGTGTTTGTCTTTCGTCTGATTTGAGGTGTGCGGTCTTGCATTGTCATGCAACAACCTGATTCCTTTCGTCGACCTTCCTCTTCTTTTCTGCTGAATGGCTTTATGTAGTTTTTTCGAGAATTTGACAATAAATATCGCTGTTGATTGTCGCTTTCGGTGGTAAAAACTCTATGAGCAAAATATCTTGTATATCCCAGAACACAGTTGTCATTGTCTTATTTGCAGACTGCTGAACTTTGAATTTTTTCGGTGTTGGTGAACTCGGATGCTTCCACGTCATCGAGTCTTTTTTTGATTCGGGGGTGTGGTGGTGTACCCACGTTTCGTCTCCTGCAACTATAGACTCTAGAAATCCGTTTTCCTGGCGATAGCGCGTTAAAAGCTCCATTACCACCGTCATTCGTTGCATTTTGCGTTGGTCGGTCAACAGTTTTGGTACCCATCTCGCGGACACGTTTCGATAGACTAATTCAGATACGATTTCACTAACACAGCTTTTATGAATGCCTGTCAATAGAGCAATTTCCCGTATTTTCAACCGACGATATTTTCGAATCAGCGTATCGACCTTTAATGGATTCTCACCCGTTTTCGTTGTTGATGCTTTTTTTCGCACACCTTCGGGATCATCGTTCAGAGCTGTGCGTCCACTTTTGAACTGTTTACACCAAACATTAACTTGTTTTCGACTTATAGCGCCTTCTCCGTAAGTCTTCAGTATTTTATTATGAATTTCGGTAGGTGTTTCATTATTTGCGATGAAAACGAATAATAACCTGGAGTATGTTTCGTTCGGATCTGACACTGTGAGGCTGTCAGTGCACGTTGTACTGAACCTAAGGCAATGACAATAGCCACCTGTGCAGTCATATGCACATCTAAAATGCCTGCAAGTTTCGACCTAATCGGAGCGACCTAGGCGGTACCTACCTCCTCAGTACATAAAGATAATAGCATTTAACGCAAAGGAATCCGTGTTCATGATATAAATGTACTAAAGTACATTTGTAGGTTAGGTTATTACTCAACATTTTTATTTGATTAAAATATTTGCGATTTCCATATGACGGAACTTTTTCTCGTGTTGTACCGCGTTATTATCAGTCAATTTCACTGATCCTATAATAGATATTACAGCCAAAATAAACAGTACCGAAAATCAGAATTGTATTTATTTTTTAATTTATATAATTAAAATGTGCACAATTTCGACATAGACAAGTTTCATAACGATTATTGAACATATTTATAAAGGGAAGTTTCCACAAATGCTGAGAATAAATAATCATCTTTCGTCGTAGTTCTCCTGGCGGATCTTCTGACCGAAAAACTGACTCCTTCAGCATAGCCAAAATCTATGCATCAAGTCGCGTGAGATCCAGCGAATGAGACGGGTAGGTTCCTGAAGTCTGTTTCACCAGAAATTATTATTTTTTCAAAATGTTTTATAAACTAACGGAAGAGCGTCTGGCTGTATAAAAAAATGTCTAACAAAACCTGCAATAATGTTCAGTGTGTAACGCTCTTGATGAAAAGTAACGATTAGTGTTGAGACGAACGTTGCGTTTATTCACCGGCCTCTGTTTGAACGCCGTTTGGAGAGCTAACCGAAAAATTGAGTGAACGCGGCTTTGTAAATTCGTTCTTTCCCAGTGCGTGCATCGCTCGCCTATCAACGCTAATGTTAAAAATGACATCTCGTCTCCTGAGATTCGTCGCTGCTTGACAGTTCGTGTCTTCTTCAGGTAACCTTCCCCGTTACTCCCTCTCCCACCGCATCTCCTCCACTTTATCACCAGTCCACACAACTCCTTTTTATAAATTATACTACTACAGTAACAATATCATCTTAAACATTTCCAAAACTGTACTGACATTAAAATTTCTATCGTATTTAAATTTGTTAAATAAAAATCCTTTAATTGTACTATTTCATTACAACCATATCAGACTAATCGTATATTACATATTACAGCAGTATTTAGCATTTGTTACATTTCTTCAGTTATCAGTCGCACGATCATGAAATAATGAGCTTGATAAGGACCAGATATTTTTGTTTTGATCTCATGGTAGAAATTACGCTGAAGATGACAGTAGACGGACCACCAAACGTCTGATCTTATCAATCTAACAAGCGATGATTGTTAGATTGAAACATAAATTCCCACAGTAATTATCCATCGTCAACAATTTCATGATATGATTTCCTGCTAATAATGTATATAGCCGTTAAAATATAGATAGTAATAGATATCTAAATAAAATTTTAATTATCATTCTTTCCTTTCTTTTTTGTCATACTAATACGCAAAGTTTACGACTGCAAAACGGAATTCCAGTAGATAAGAAATCCTTGTAAATATACGCCTTTTAACATAGTTCGGAATGTCGATACGTTTTGCAAAAAAAAGACAACGGAATTTCAGTTATTGTAAAATGTGCCGATAAATGAAACAAAAATATTTAGTAAATAAGAGCATATGCATTTCTTTGTATATTATTGCGGAGAAAATGTGCGACGCCAATTTCATTTAAAAAAAACCCTACAATATATGCATAATATACGCAAAATCCAGATAAATACATAATTCGGGCTGGCAATCATTAAGGAGAAGGAAGACTTTGTGTCCTTGTTTTGTACAAAAAAAATTTCCATCGAGGTAAAACCTACTTCTACCTCCCGCTTTAATCCTACAGCTACTAGTCTCACCAAGTACTTTAAAAAGTCTATATTTTTCCATATAGTGGTTCTTTCAACTCACTACTCCTCGAAAACAGTTATTTTTTTCTGATTTCCATTGCAATCATTGCATCACATACCTCATAAACACAATAGAAGAGTTAAGAACCACAACAAAATAAATAACTGCCTTTTATAATATAAACAGAGACTGAGCCGTGGTTCAATCTGTGGAGAGTTGACGTTTTGAAGGAAACAGAGCACTTTTTCCTCACACAAGGCGGGCACTGATCATTTTTCTTGCACAGCCGGTACGATAGCAATGATTGAGGTGACAATCAATACTCTGAGGCGTATAAAGAGATGGTTTACATCAACAGTGATACAAGACCGTCTCAATAGCACTTGCATGCTCAGTGTGCACAACAAACTTTTCAATGAAAAAGTTCTGCCACGATTCTCTGAATATAAAAAAATATATATATTTGGCTTAATATTTTACACTGCATATGATTATGACATGCAGGTAATATTACACGTTCTAACTTTACATGAATTTCATCATTTCATTTTCCATGCCGAAAATCCTGCCTATTCACAGAAAAATAGAAGGTGTAGCAGAAATGAGATGTATTTACTTCGCCCCCCAATAAGTGAAGACGGTCCGCCCCTGCCCAAAAGCCTGGCTACGCCTTATTTATGCTTGTCGTTAATCGCAATAGGAAACTACCGTCTGGCTCTGTTTGTAAAGTCAACATGGTTAGAATTTGTTTCATTCAGTCTGATCTTCCAATATTTTGTCCAGTTACAATAGTGGATGCTTGTTCGTCATTTCTTATGGCCAGTATAGTTAGGTCATCTGCACACGCAGCAATGGTAAAGTTTTGTATCACTTTACCATTGCTGCGTGCACAGATGACCTGATTATACTGGCCATAGGAAATGACAAAGCCAGCTTTATCTCTTGAAGTTAGGAGTACTCATTTGATGTTTATTATTTTAAATACAAATCGCTAAACTGACTTTTGGGGCATTTTGTATATAATAATAATAATAATATAACAAAACAAGCAAATATATGATGCGTTTAAAAAATATGTAACATTTACTATTTCAATAATATATTACTTGACAGTGTGGGTGAAGCCGTCTTCATAATACGAATTGCGGGTAATGTGGTGACTGGTGCCCGAAGCAGCAGGTTAGTCCTTGGCGTTGGCAAACTGAAAACAGACATGTGACGACACGCGAAGCGAGGAACATTAAAACATTTAAAACGCACAATCGATAGCAGATACGGACAATCAGTTGCTAAGAAGTTGATACAGAAATCGAGCGCTATGGAGTTCGCGTCGATGGCTTAAGGATTCCATTTGATGCCTTGGAAGTAGGTCATTATAGAATACATCCCAATTTGGATAGACTCCATCCATCTTCCAGGACAAAAACTTTAGGAAACGACGCTGAATACGCTCTATAGAAAGTTGTTGAGACGCACAAAAGGGATACCAAGCAACACAAGCATACTCCAACTTACTAATAACAAAAGCAAAAAACAGTGTTTTAAGTAATGCGATATCACTAAAATGTCGCGAAGTTCTCATGAAAAATCCCAACATTTTCGAGGCAGGCAAGCAAGTAGTTTCTGTATTAGTAGAAAAAGACAGGATCGAATTAAAACTTACACCGAGGTCCTTAATTGTATTGACTTTAGGCAGGACTTGATATCCTACTGTGTAAATAAATTGGTACGGTCTACTCTTGTATAAGACATAAGATAACACTCAGCTGTGTTAAGTGATAAGTTGTTCTTCACAGACCAGTCAATCAAAATATCAATATTTTGTCGCAGTACTTCAGCTTCAATAGTGCCAGAGAGACAGAGCATGTGAATGATTGCAAAAGATCGTTTATAAATAAATTAAAAAGAAGAGGGGCCAAGGTTTGATCCCTGCAGTACACCGCTTGTAGAAATAAATTCATATGAAGCAAATCCGTTATAAAAGACATAGTTCGGTCGACGTGTTAAATACGATTCCATTAATGAGCAGGTGAAAAGCCAAAGCAGTCAAGCTTCTGCAAAAGAAAACTGTGATGGAGCGTATCAAAGCCATGCGAAAAGTCGGTGTATACCTACTGTAACAACCTGCCCCTGACCATCAAGAATTTCACTAATATGTTGAATAAAGGAGCTCAAGTTTGTTGTTGTGAAACGGCCAACCATGAAACTATGTTGATGTGGATATATGTATTGTTTTATATCAAAATATATAGTGCTGTACAAGTATTGTTCGAAAACTTTAAAAAAGGTATTACAAAAGATAAACTTGTTCATATGCTTAATGATAATGTGTCCCGAAAACTATGAATTTATATTATTATTATACAGTTGGTAACACATTGTTTTCGTTTTTCCTTGTAAATAGTAAAATACTTTTGAGTTGTGTTGTGTACAGGCTGCCCATTTTCTATCTCCGTATATGTGTGTAACTTGCTTAATATTAAAGATACAAAATCGGTTAAATGGAGAAAGTTGCTCAGAAAAAAATGCTAGTATCACATTTGTTTTCCAGTGCACGGTTTGTGAAATATTCAAGAAAAATTGAAAACTTTCAAAAACCTCAACGTCAAATATGTCCACAATCCCTTAAGATAGTATGAAAGTGTAAACTGTTTCTAGTACAGTTTTTTTATGTAGAATCTAATAATCTCACTTAAAAATCCATGGCACTCTTTATTTTGGAGATATAATACAAACTTGTATTTTTTGAATGGAGGTCATTAAAATGCAATTTTTTCCTGATTTCATTAATATAACATTTGGTATAGATATCTCTTTTAGATTTTGGTTTGCAGTGAAATAAGGAATTATTGTTTCTAATAATTAGGAAAATAATCAACTAAGCTTTGAGAATATTTTATTATGGAAAAAATAATAAAATATTAAAGAAGGAATATGAGAAAAAAAATCTAAATAAGACTCAACAAAAACATAAGTAAACAAAAGCAAACAACTTCATTGTAACTTAATTAAGCAAGTGTTCAAAATGTCCTCCATTAGTACGCATACACATTTCGCACCTCCTCACAACTTCAGATAATTACATACAGCTCGGCAATTATGAGCAGGTGCACCATCGCACTGGAAGTATTTTCAATTTTATATCAAATACAGTGGTATTTCATCTAACATGTCTTCCAATGCATTACGTAAAAAGTGTAAATATCATTCGCAATTTAAGTTGTTTTCATAAAAATATGGCCCCAATATTTTTATACCAAAGATGCCCCACCACACATTAACGGAGAACACATGTTGATCTCTCCTTTCGGTAGTAAGGTGAGGATTATTTTGACACCAATAAATATTATTGTTTACAAATATGCCATTATTTGTAAATTTGGTTTCATCCGTAAATAAAATTGTACTCGAAAACTGCGGATTATTATGTGTTTCTCTCAGGAGCCATCTAGCAAATAATAATCTTCTTTCATGGTCCTGAGCATACAACGTCTGACTAATGCAAGCCATTTAAATGGCTTGTATTTATTTTGTTTAAGAATTAGGGGAGCTTTTTCTGTGGAAACTGCGCATTCGGTTGAAATCTCGCGTGTGGGTGATTTTGGTTTGTAATTTACATACGATAAAACCCTTTCCTCGTCTTCCGGTTTAAATTTCTTTTCTGCAGTGCATGGTTTACTAAAGCCTCTGTATTTAATTAAATTATTTTCCAGCTTAAAAAATAGCCTCTTATCAGGCTGCCTCGTAGCGTTCGTGATACATTTCACTAGCTTCAATGCTATTTCGATTGCTAGCATAATACCAAAAGCATATCATTCTTTTCTGGGTAGCTATACATTTTCTAAAATAATATATATATAAAAAATACCCTTACCACCTCGATGAGTGAAGAACTCCTGGATACGTATTTCGGCAACTGAGTTGCCATCCTGTATTATTCACTCTGTTATTTCAGTGTTATTCAAGTGGTATTCTGTGTGGTGCCATCTCCCAGAGTGCGACGTCTAACATTATCTTCCTTCGTAGATTCTGCTGAGGATGGAGTTGCCGAAATACGTATCCAGGAGTTCTTCACTCATCGAGGTGGTAAGGGGTTTTTTTATATATTTTTTTTTACTATTTTAAGCTACCGTACCCTATTTTGTATTTTATACATTTTCTGAATTTGTTGAATAAAACTACCAAAAGGACTTGTTTGATACTCATCTAACCTACTCAGCCTTTAATTTTTAACAACTACATGTGTTTGTTTGCCATGTTTATTAGTCACCGCCTACCTATGAATTAATAGAAATAATAATTGTTTATTTCACTACAAATCAAAATCTAAAAGAGATAGCTATACCAAATGTAATATCAATCATAAAAAATAAGCATTTAAATGACACCATGGCCAACTATGACTTCCATTTAAAAAAATACAAGTTTGTATTACACCTCCAAAATAACAAGTGCCATGGATTTTAAAGTGACATTATTAGATCCTACATAGAAAACTGTACTAGAAACAGTTTTCACCTTTAGTTTATCTTAACCCTGGAAGGTCATACTTCGTCGAAACGACGCATGTTGACATTTTGTACTCCATTTTTTGTTTTTGCATTTTTTTAGCTGATGCTTTGTACAGCGTCAGTTGTTGCTGCTCTCTTGGCGTGTGCGCAGGTATAGGTTCCTACGCATTGGGTAAGTGTGTTGTTTTTGTGTATGCGCGCGTCGAAATGACGCAGTATGACCTTTATGTAACTTTTAGGTTTTTTTGGTTAGTATTTCGTCTTGCTTACTTTCATAAAATGACAACTAAAGTTAGTTTGACCGATATAGAAATTGAAAAATTTCTTTTAAATTGTGACGATGAAATCGAATCGGACGATAATGACGAAGAAAATGGATATAGTATAGATGACAGTAGCATACTAGAGGATGAGTTACAAGTTCAAAGTTCATCAGAAGAAACATCGGAAACGGATGAAGATGATGCGCCCTTAAATACTTTAGTAACTAAGTCCAATATAATACCATTTACAAAATCAATATTGCGCGGAAAGGATAATCACAAGAGGTCAACTGGGAAAGCAACTTCTCACCGTTATAGACTCAACGTTGTGCACCAAGTAAGAGGATCAACGTGACAATGTAAGAACACTACAGACCCTCTGCAGTGCTTTGAAATGTTTATAACAAATGAAATTGTCAGTGAAATAGTACAATGGACAAACGTTGAGATAACCAATCGAAAATTAAACTTACTTGCCATTACAGTGTGTGTGTGGAGCACAAAATAGAAGTTTGTGCCTCTTGTATAAAATAAAGACTGAAGCTATCAAAATACTGTTCCTTTTATGATTTCATATGTTAATTTATATATACAAACCTATTTAATTGATTATATGTTTTTAAGTTTATTATTTTTGGCAATACTTTTTGTTGTTTTGTAAGACAAGCCAAATGAAATGGTGGTGTGAAAACTTATGTTATAATTAAATAATAATAATAAAAATATTCTCTTGGTAGAATACAGGGAAAATAATTACAAAAACTAAGGTTTTAATATTTTTTGTTCATAAGTGACCTTTAATACTTTTTAAAATGTCAACGTTGTCGATTCGACGAAGTATGATGTTTATGCCATAAAAATAAGTATCACTTTCCAGGGTTGGGGTTATGAACATATTTGACGTTAAAGTTTTTGGAAGTTTTCAATTTTTCTTGAATATCTTACAAACTTTGCACTGGATAACAAATGTGACACTAGCATCAACTATAACTCTATTTTCTGAGCAACTTTGTCTATTTAATCGATTTTGTATCTTTAATATTAAGAAAGTTACCCATATACGGAGATAGAAAAGGGGCATCCTGTATATACAATGTAAACCGAACTACTTTGATTATTTTCATAAAGCAAATACTATCGCACAGATGAGTAACACATGCCGCTTCTTTGTTATCAAATCCACTACGAACGGTCCGTAACACATGGACATGACCCCAAGCTACCCGGCAGATGAAAGCCGAAAAAAAAAGCGGATCTCGCCTTCTATTTATCAAACAACGAGAGAAATGTCATAGCGTCAGCTTCCTTAGATCGTCTCAGATCCGTCACTCCTTCACAACAGAACGCGACGGCACTATTTCTTAGGATAATGTCAATTATTCTATTAAACATTTAACATGGTAAGATGGTCTCTATCCGTCAAGTGCAAACTTTTCTCATTCTGATAACAATCGCGCGACCCTTACGTGGCAAAATCGATCGCGTCGCCGTAGAAGATGAATTTTTGAATTTCGGCGGAACGAAACGGCCTCAGGCTCTCGAGACCCACCACGTAGACGGTAACGCGGAGAATGCCGTCTTGAAGAAGAGCAAAGTGGAAGTGCTGGGGCGCATCTTTAAGGAGAGAATCGACGAGGTGAAGGCGAAAAATAAAAAGTTGGATTTGATTTTTTTGATCGACGCTTCGTCTAGTATTGGGGAGGCGAATTTTCAAAATGAATTGAAGTTTGTGAAAAAACTATTGAGTGATATCGTGGTGGATTATAATCATTCGCGCGTGGCCGTGGTGACGTTCAGTTCTTCGGATAAGATAGTGAGTATAAAAATACGCTTTTGTTTTGCAATTAGAACTCAACAGAAGAAAAATTATTCCTGGTAATACAGGACTCTCTAGACTCTATCCGACAAGACAAGTATCCGTGATCTTGGTGTTTTTATTTGATTCACAGCTGTCATTTGGTGATCATATCACTGAACCTGCTTACAAATATTCCAAATATTGTTTTTAATACGATCCTGCAAGCACTAATTTAAATGTCATTAAAACTCTCTATGCTTCTCTTGTTTAATAGCATTACTATTTTTATGAACAACTTACCTTAGAAAGAGTGCAGGAAAAAGTTTCTAAAATATCCACCTCGCGAAACTAATTAATATAATTTATTTACTCAACATCAGCACATCGGAGAACTTGTAGCAATGGCAGATTTTTTTTTTAATTAATTCAAAATAAAGTTGATCAATTCTGCTATCTCAAATACACTTTATAGTTCACTCAACCAAACTATATTTTTAAATTGTCGCAAAGATATATTTGTGGTTATAATTGTAGTATTTATACTTACAATTTGAATAAAATATACTTTTCTCTACTATTTATTTAAATTAAATATGTACCCAGACAACACATTTCCGTTTAATAAACGTTTATTAAACGTATACATTAAACCTTTTTGTCTAAATGAATTTTAATATAGAGTGAAATCCGCTTAATGTGGTCACTTTGGGCCAGATACATTTTGATATCAACAAAATTCCCTTACTGTTATCAGTCGGTTAGATAACAGTAAGGGAATTTTAGAAAAAAAGTCAAAATTTTAGAGAACCTTAATTTACAGTGATTTTATTGCATAACTAACTATGTATATTGCACATAATTTTCACATTACATTACTTCATAGAAGAAAATATGCAGTCTAAAGTTGATTGCTTTTTACAAGTAAGAAATCTGTTGATACCATTTTCATAGTTGGTAAATATTTGATAATCCTCTTCTTCGTTGCTTTTATAAATTACGCATTTGCGTAAAACGTCTAATGCATTACGAATTTCCTTGTTAGTTGATTTCTTCTTCATCATTATCACTCTAGTCGTCACTTACTTCTTCCCATTCCTGCACAATTCGTTGCCACAGTAGATATCTGTCTCCTCGTTCTATGGCGTTTTCCCTCATTCTGTTTTTTATATAACCCCATAGGTTTTCTATGGAGTTAAGGTTTCGGGCTTCGTGCCGGCCAATTTAATAATCTCAAATTATTGTCTGTAATCCATTGTTGGACAACATTAGCCGTATGAATGGATGAGTTGTCATGTTGGAATGTAAACTGATCATAAGAGATGTTACTGATGGCAACATAACATTGTCCAAAATATCCCTATACTTTTTTTTCCGTCGTTACTGAACCGGGAAAGGTGGTAGCGGCAATGGCTTCCGTGCAACTTGTGAATGGATGCTCTGCATAAAAT
>JARFOC010000345.1:122114-132477 GCA_031763485.1 Osmoderma eremita | reverse complement strand
AGAGTTTTTAGAAAATTTAAATTTGGTAGAAAGAGGACATTTCTATTTTCAACAAGATGGAGCTCCTGCACATAATTTGGCTCGCACGGCACAGGTATTGACCGAAATTTGTAGAAACAGATGGATTGGTACTAATGGTCCAATTAATTGGCCGCCAAGCCTACTGCGATTTTTAATGCAAGAAAACTGTATTACGTGTATTAAAATAAAATCCCTCGTAACTTTTTGAGCGTTCATATTAGGGCAAAAGTGTATTAGGACTTTTAAATTAAATATTATATTTCCAAATATTAAGAAATAAACAAATGTTCAATTTAAAAAAAATACAAAATTTTTAATTATCTTAAAAACGCATCATTCAATTGCTTTTTTCTCAATTGCACCTTAATCATTTAATCATTGCTAATTTAACCGAATCTGTAGCATTAATAATAAGAAAGGTAGCAATAGTGCCCCGAAATTTTTGAACAGCCTGTATATATACCGGATGTCTGGTTCAGGTCGGCCACCGGCCATATCTCTACAACCGCTCATCATAAAACCTTGCGACAAAAATCTTGATAATAAAGGTGGCAAAGCGTATTTCAACAAAAATATATTTCCAAAATGACCGCCAAGGGGCGTAACTCTTCAGGTGAATAAAAAATTCAGCATTTTCCCCGTAAGTTCTAGATAAATGTAGGTCAAAATTATTATCAGTAAAATACTAAGACGATTTTACAAAATTTTCATTTACCACTTTTTAACATAACTGCCCTACGAGTGGTAGGATAAGAGGGAGTATGACTATACCAGACTGTGCCGTTTGCAGTATACAAGACCTTGACCTCACAGTGATTTTCTTATAGCATTGACCATAACTTCTCGAACACGCTGTATAATTCCTTGATATTGTACATTGGAAGTATTTCCAATTTAAGAAAATATATGTTTGGTTCACTCTGGTGATATGCAACACCCTGTATATATGAAAGTAATTTGAAAATGTTAAGTGTAATCTGCTTACAATTTTCGTAAATAACTTTTTTGATATCTTATATGACAACGGATATATCGAGCTTTGCTACACTAATGCGTCACCCTGTAGATGGAATATAGTTTAATAATTAAAATCACGATCGAATTGGTCTTAAATGAAGGAGTTCATAAAATTTTCATTTACGAATGTTTCAATGGTAGCAAACACTTTCATATTATAAAGAATTCATTTTATTATAACCGTACTAACTTATTCTGCGGGATGTTTTTTTTTGTAGTAATAAGACATATACCGTTCTCCTATCATTCACTTTTTCTTTGTATTTAGAAAATATTTTAAGTAATAGTTTAATTAATTGTGTGAATACATAGTACAAAAATATAAAAGATTGTTACAAGAAAAAAAATCACGATTTTTTAAAATAAAAATCATTTAGATTTCAATCATGATTAATTCAAATGATTAAATCAACTTAACCCTGGTATAAGCGTCTATAAATGTGTAAAAACATGTTACGTAATTGATGTAGAGATCCTGAAGACTCAACCAATGAACCTTTCCTTGTACTCTTGCCACAGAAAAAAATATTCAGAAACCTAAATTTTACCCTTGCCATTTTACAAAATCGATCTGGATGATGCACATAGAACACGACGGCATTACATAACAGCCCAAATGAGAAAAACCTTGTCCAACTCAAATCCAATTTGCAAGAATTTAAGTATTGCATGTTGGATAAAAGTAATTTGCAAAATTCCAACAGCTAGGAAAACATTATAAATTATATTTTTATAAAATCCAGGACAATTTAACCTTTGTGTCAAATATAATATTTAAATATATCTGTCTTAATCACAAGTTTAAATGTATATTAAAACAAGTTAAAGTATTCTTACTTAATTTATTTTAATAATCCACAAACTTGTGTTAAAATAAAATATCAAAAACCTCAAACAAATTCCTATTTTTTGGCTCGGTATTTTGGATACGTACAATCGTATGTGTGTGCGCATACGAAACATGAATCAGAATCCAAATGAAAAAACGTATTTTCTTTTCTAATACGTATGTTTATACCGGTTTAAAAATAAAATTAGGTCAGTGGAGTTATTCCTATTATTTTCATTTTCCTTCCCGACATTATAAACGGTACATGTCTTTACGGATTCCACAATAAATCATCAAACGTCAAGGAAAAAAAGTATTGTAATAAGAAGTCGTGACAGAGAATAAAAGAGCAAACGCAATCAATTAATGCGCTGCTAGCAAGTAATAATACGACACACAAGTGTCATCGAGGCCGTCTGTGTTGTAAAAATAGTACTTAAAGACAGTCTGTATTCACGCTTTTATGTAACCAACATTCGCCGAATGAAACGAGGTATGTGGGTTATAAAATTTGCCGTGGATTCGTTAAAAAGGGAGGCGGTAGACACCTACCGAAAAACTAATCAATAAAACGACGTACGAGCTAAAACAGGTCCACCAACCCTACGTTACACACAAAACCCGCCAGGCGATCGATATATTCGAATTACATAACCGTCAAATGTAAAGAAATATAGAAAAATTTAATAAATTCCTCAAAAAAAAAATTGCTTACCTTCATATTATGTTCAACCAAAGTCTCGAAAGAGCACAGGGTGTATACAATGTAAGCCCTCAACAGCTCCCATGTCGTCTTACTCTTGAAGGCGGCAATGGAATCTTCGAAGGTGATGTCAAGTGGATCCTTGGGGGAGGCAGACCCGACGGGGGCGGCGGTATTATCTTGTATTAAGGCTCCAGTAGCGGCGGTCGATTTCAGAGCGATCTGATTGATTTTCCCGAACCCACAGCAGTCTTGAAAATTGGTCAGCGCATAACCGTACTTTTTATAAACACTATATCTTAGAACTGTACGTAGAAAAGCCATTACACACGCGAAGGGCGATTTGGCTGGGGAAACGCGCTGCTCTTTCCTGTAATTGAGGTCGATTTGAGCTTCTGTGTGTGTGTTTGTTAGATGCGGCGAGGGATCGAAACGTTTTCGATGCAGCTACAGCAGACACCTTACCCAACAGACGTACGGACTTGAACTGGATGGGAACACGTTTGACGCGGCTTTCTACCTTTCCGATACGGCTGACACGATTCACACATGCACTATAGGAACGCGATGACAAGCGCACGCGCGAGTTTTTCCACCGCCCGGATTTATTATGCGTTAGTATTTCCGCGATAGCACGAAAGCGTATAGGAACGAAGTGAAATAACTGTTGTACTTATTATTAGGCATATTCGGCGCTTAATAACTACGTAATTCGCACAATTCACAACTACGTCTTCTCGAACGTTTATTTACTGATTAATTCTAACAGCTATTTTGACAGGAGACAGAAAGGAAGCAATTGCGATTGATATATGAAATTAATTGACGTCTCCTTGCACTCTAGTTTTACGCAGTTTAACCGAAAATTCGAAATGTATGAATAAGTAAAACCACACACAAATTTATTTTAATAGTTGAATGTAATAAGGACTTAAAATCGGTTTTTCGTCAAATCAATCGTCAGTATTGCCTAAACCGATTACACAGAAATGAACATTAAAAACCGGGTAGTTGTACCCTGTGCACTGTACCCCTCTACGTCAAATTTTATTTGAAATCCTTCGAGAAAGATATGACAAATGAATCTACTGCTGTTATGGAGTATGTAGTAGGGTACTTCTCTTTAAGTAACGCCGGCGAAAAATTAGTAGCATCTATTAATAAAACTGTATCAACTGTATGAGCACATACACGTATGGTCACATCGGAACGGGAGATTGCTTTGTGAATGACAACCGCGCGTAACACAGTGTAAAGTAGGATTTTTTAATGTTTTCCGATGCGTCATAAATACCCCGTTCAAGTGAAGACAACATACACGTGTGGTGTAAATGTGCAAAAAAAGATAGACATATTCAAGAAACAGTAACGTATGTCTTACATAGTTACGCAATACGTTTAAAATTGCACTTTGTACAATACTGAAGTATGTCTGAAATAGACGATATCTCGTATACGTTTTCTTTTATGATCTTACCATCGGAAATAATAAAAGAAAAATATTGACATTGACTTTTGCGGTAGTATGACATCCTGTCTAATCATTACGTCAAATTGTTGTAATTCTCATTTGTGTTCGGCTTATTAGGGATATTTTTTGATATTTAAACGTATGAATCACTTATTATTATAACTCTCTCACCACTTGAAAGAATAATTTGTGAGTATAACTTTTAGAACCATATTTTTATGTAAATACATTGTCCCTTACAGAATTTGTTATGCCGGGGAAGCGCGTAGGTATTTACCATGGAGCCATGGATGGTATTTACTCACAGGTGTTGATCTACAAGCATCTTAAGTACTTTGAAGAAGAAACAAGGAACGGGGGACCATTAATATCCGTTAATGCTGTCCAAGAAGTAAATGATAATTACCTAATATGTAATTTTTACTTTAAAGTTATAACTGTAATAAATTTCAGAGAGTTTCAGATGCACTGGGTATATCTGTCAGAACAGTATGTAACAATGCATGTATGTAAAAATTAGAAAACCTAGCCGGTTCTTCACTTGTAAAGTATACACCTCGCGCTATGTCCAAAACCAGAGATTTGGGTAACGAACTAAGATGACAGTACGAAATGTCATATATGAAATGTACAGGAAATGTGAGGGAAAGCATAATCAATGTATTTATTTAATGTGTTTCAGAGAAATATGTAACTCTAAAATCACTTAATGATGTATTGCAAGAGAGAAATATATTGAATATTAGCAAATCCTCTTTAAATAAATTGATGGAGAAAACCAATATAGCTGCTTCAAGATATTTCTTTTTAAGGGACTTTAACAAAAATTTAAATTCCCTTTCAAATGCAAGTTGTTTTTCTCGATGATACCTGGATATTTTCGAAGGGTGGCAAACGCAGATCTTAGCAAGACTGTAAAAGTGTTAGAAAACCAGGAGGTTATGATGGAAAACGATTCATTGTGGTGCATGCTGGAACAGAAAATGGCTTTATTAATAATGCTGCTTTACTGTTTCTAAATCGGCAACATCTGATTATCATGGAAAAATGAATAATGAAATATTTGAAAAATGAGTGACAGATCTGCTAATTCCATGTCTTGAAGAACCATCGCTGATTGTAATGGATAATGCCCTGTATCACAGCGTTTGAATGAAAAAATCGCCATCTCAAGCTTGGACAATAGGAGCCATAATTCAATGGTTAAGTAATAATAACATTAACGATGATCCTGCAATGAATAAAAGCGAATTATTGCTAATTTCCAAACGACACAAAAAAGAAAAAATATATCTTATTCATGAATTATTTAGACAGGAAGGCCATATTGTACTAAGACTGCCCCCATACCATTGTGACTTTAATGCTATAGGGTTAGTATGAGCACACGCGAAAGCCTATGAGATGATGCAGTAGTGAGCACGTGGACAGAAAGTTTAAACACATGTTTTCCAGAATTTTGGAAAAAATTGTGTACAACATACAGAGAAATTAATAAAATAGTGGTTTGATCGTGAAGTAGATTTTGACGAAGATATCAGTAGATTATGGATCTGAAAGTGAAGAAGACAGTGAATAATCAAAATATGTATTTAATTTTTTTGTATTTTCCTTTTTTATTTATTTCTTTTTTATTATTCGAAGATTTTGTAATTTATCTTGTTTTTAGTATCAAGTTGTTCAGTGTTCTTTTAAAAATAAAAATTTATGACAATATATATCTATGTAAGTACTTATTAGAGAATCTTGTTGTTTGATTTTATTGTGTTTTATAGTAGTTGATGACATAGTGCACATATCATGTACTGGAAATAAAAGTAAACATATCACTATGAACAGAATGCAGAACTAAAAAACAGTCAACATGAAGTAGGTAAACCATACCCGAATGACAATTACAACCGTATGTTAAATACTAATCAAAATGTCAAGGTAACGTCATTTAGACATTTCGCGGTTACTTCTGAATTGACAACTATATATATATACATATACATGCAGTATGTAATTTGACTAACGAGTACCGATTTTATTCATACAGCGATTTTGTAATGACGCACCGGCAAACATTAAAAAATCCTGCTGTACACGAAATCGACGATAACTTGTTAGAACTTTGCGTGCGCATAGACAGATACAAAACGGTTCGTGCTACGGCGTTGCGCGCACCCCGGTGAGAGCTGAGCATACGTGTATCTATAAAGAAAGGGTGGATAAAATGTTCAAATATTCACCCTGGGTTGGTGAAGAGTTATCATTTTTCCGAGGTATGTGATATTGAAGACGAAGCTGCTGTTGATAAAAAACTATTTTCAAAGCAAAAATCGGATGTGTCAAATAAAAACCTGAGAACTTCAAGGAAGTTAGTCAGCGGTATAGATATAAATTAGATGCCAGCGTACCTGAATTCTAACACAAATTCCAATGGAATGTTCGTGAACAAAAAAACAACGTCTAGTGAAACGATGATATAATCAGCAAGAATGGTCATAGAGACCATCGCTTCTACAAAATGGAAAGAATCCTTTATATTATAAGCAGTTCGATCAGCAAGTGTTTGGTTTAAAATTTTTGCAACGAGGGATGATAGATCATAGTTTGGAGAACCAACAAATGATACGATTGGTCGCATTGGGCAATCCACCTTATGTATTTTCGGAAGTGCATAAAGTTTCGGGCAAATACCGTTGTAACAGGTTAGTTTCTTTCTTAAAACATTATCTATATATTTACGATTGTACAGACACTTTAATATTGAATTCATGCGTTTTTGGACACTAAAAGTCGGATCCAGCGTAAGTAATTTATAAGTGGAGGCATCCTCAATTAAGGTCTGTACTTTGGAAGAATAATCCGCTCTTAATATGGTCACAGGTGTGCCAGACATAGGACCATGTTGTTTTAAGAATACCTTAGTATCAGAGTGCAATCGTAATAAAACCGAATCTGTTGGTCGATTCCATTGATCGTTATAAAAGTAATTCATAATAATATTTGTATGACGTGCCCTGTAAACAATACAATTTTCAGGAGGAAAACCTTTTAGTATGTCTTCATAATCAGACAACAAGGTGGACATTTTAATATCGGACCCAATGACAACAATTTTTTTGCACTGTCTGGAAATTGAACATCTGACGAATTAATAAACCACTTATCTGTATTACAAAAGAGTGAGTTCCTCTGCTCAAGCGAAAGGCGTTGTAAATCTTGAAATTTGGTTATATTACGTTTTTTAACTGAATTAAATTCACCACTGAAACTACGTTTCAGCCGAGACTGAAAAGTATTAAAGATGTAATCGGGGATGAGGTCCCTTAATACATTGTTGAACTCGATAAACAAGAATTGAAATTTAGCAATATTCGAAAGGCTTACATTAACATCTAAATTTAAAATTCGAGAATCTAACCTATGTGTGAAATCCTGTAAAATTCTTCTCCCTACCCTCGTACTTCTGCTGACTCTACGTATCCCCTTTGTGGTATCAGAAATATGCCGTGGTGTCAAGGAATTCCTCCGGCAACGGATGTGGAAGTGTTTCCTATTCAATAACCTCGCTAGCTTTCGGTTGAAGTTAAGCAGCTCTTTCATCGTGTGTTCAGCATTTCGTCCATAACGCATTTCCATTCCGTGAAAAATCCCATATCGATTTACCAAGCACTAGCAAAGGTCACCCACCAAAACCTTTCATGTTGTCAAATGGAAAAAAAAGAAGAGAAATAGCAAAATTTTCAAGTATAGCTGAACACGAAGAGCTTGATTTTGCTGCTCGACTAAACTTGCGAGTGGACGGTATAAGAACTGATGCTGATGTAGTCAAACATCTAACGCATTTCCATTCAGAAGCTAGAGATACAAAGAAAAATCACTTCTGGTACTGCAAATCCGACAATGAAGCTTAATCCTGAACAAACTCTATCTTTTTACCCGCAATAAAGCCAACGAAAAATCAATATACCTAAGATGATACGAGGGAAGGCATCACACTATTGGATGCAAAGAAATCCTGTTGTTCTAGAAATATTAAAATATCAGACATGCCATATGAAGTACCGCTTCAAGGCTTACCTGACCATAGTGCCAAGAGGATTGTGTGCGTATGTTGCACATGCACACAATCCTCCTTAATATTCCAGCAATTACAGTATTAGGATGGTGCGCTGTGAGTGGCATTAATCTTTAAGATGAAATTTGATGGTAGTACAAACAAGTCAAAGCACCTACTGTTGTTGTTTGTATCCTAATGCAGAGGCTTAACATTGCGACCTTGAGGCCTATTGTATCACTCTACATTAGGTTTATGTACGTGTGTGTGTGAAGTGTATGGCTTGTTACTGCCTCTCCTCGCCGAAGAGGGCAGCAGTGTTGATTTATCCTCAACACTGAAGGGTACCGACCACCCTTGCTGCAACCGATCTTTAGAAAAATCGGTTGCGGGGATTCGAACCCCGACATCCTGTACAGGTGCCTGGCGCTCTTACCACTGCGGCATAGTCAACGCACCTACTAGCAACAGTTTGTTGACGAAACTGATAACGAAACGTATTATGAGTCCTTTCTACTTATTGTTTCTATTGCTCCACTACAATTAATAAACAGTATAAAAAATAAAAACAAAAATACCCTTACCACCTTGATGAGTAAAGAACTCCAGATACGTATTTCGGCAACTAAGTTGCCATCTTCAGCAGAATCTAAGAAGGAAAATTATTTTAGACGTAGGACTCTGGGAGATATCCACCGCATAGAACACCACTTGAATAACACTAATTTCCCGCTTATAATATATGCCTATATATACTACGGTTCATTAAGTGTACTTCGTCACGCACATCGAACCGCAACGATCTACTTACTAATAATATGTCTATTATCTAACAGGGCAGGCCAAATTAATTACAATGAGCAAATATAAATAGAAGTAATAGGTAGTATATTGTGGGCTATTAACAAATTACTTTGTTGTGTGTACAAATCCCGATGTACTGGGTGTTCCTTATTACAAAAATGGATTTCCTACTCACCAGTGTCATTTTCAATTAACAAAATATTTATTACATGTCCATGCAGTCGGTCTACATAAACATAACCTTAACGTTTGTCATTATTCATGTTGTCAAGCTAAAATTTTATACTATGTCACAGAATGTGGTATCCAGTCACTGGATACCACCAACCGTAGAAAAATAAAATCGATAACACCCACATAAACGACCTACGATCATTTACACATACATTTGCTGTTTCAGAACGGTAAATCCAGGTTTATAATACAAATAAATATTACCAAAAGAGGTCACTTACGTTGTTACCTCTAAATCATATAAATAAAACTGATTTTTTTCTTACTATTGTTGGTCCCGTTTCACGTCTAAACTACGGAAGCGATTTCGATTAAACTTGCACGATATCATCAGAATAGTCCAATTTAGGTTATAGACTATTCAAAATGTAAATTCTCATTCGGGGAAGAGGAAAAATTCAGAGGGCGTGCCATTGATTTCTAAACATCCGTGTGATCTACTCAGAGACCCTACTGCAACGAACAGGAGGATCTGCTAGTAAACAAATAAGAAACAATCCTTTTTGTGTTCGTATTCCTTTTATTGGTATATAGAAAAGGAGGAAACATTGATACACATATACGTACATCAAATCCTTAAAAATGTGAATGTGTGGAAGCACTGTACAGGTGATCCAAATTATTTGCTATAAAATACACTTACATTGCAAATACATAGCTACCAGAAGTACTTTAGCTCCGTTACAGATTAAGTTTCGCTCTTTAAACAAAAGAATTAACTATCACATATAATTTTTTGCACAAATCGACAATAATTAATATAAATATATATGAATTGCTAAATCTCAAGGTTTGGTACTTAAGATTTAGCCGTTACTTATAATTGAAATTTTAAGGCACAATAAGTTATAAATCCAATCAACTAAGGCTTTCAGATTAAAAATTTAGACCACCACATATGTCGATTGCGTAATATCGCGTGTATTTTAATGATCGAAACTTGTCGTCACACCTCCTTTAACCCTATAGCTGATTCTCATATTTTAGAGATGATATACCAACCTCATAATTCTATCCGTGATTAAAGATGCAGCGCCCTCTACCTCTCAGTGACACAAATCATCCTCACCACTGAGCAATTATTGGTCAGACGCTCAGTGGTTCAGAACGGGAAAAACGCGATCGAAAATCATATTTTCAACTTCTTCGTACAAAGCTAAAATTGCAGTAATTTAATCTTGAATAGTTCCTCTATTTGATGATGTTAATAATATGCATCGTATTTACATAAGTTTT
>JARFOC010000345.1:77418-96950 GCA_031763485.1 Osmoderma eremita | reverse complement strand
AAGGAAGATAATGTTAGACGTCGCACTCTGGGAGATTTGCACCACACAGAACACCACTTGAATAACACTGTGTGTTAGATAGACGATATTTGTATACTTGATTTTTCAAATATCTCCAAAGAAAAAAGTTACAAAGTGTCAGATTCGAGGATCGTGGTGGCCACGGATTCTTAGAAAAACAACCTAACCATTTTGCTGGAATAAGTTCATCATTCAACTTCTAACTTCGATGGTACTGCGAACTGCACAACCGTCTTCCCGGAAATACATTTTCCTCTTAATTCCAGGGGACAATTTCCAAGTTCGTAAAAAAAGTGATTTTGTAAAAATATCGTGAGGTATCATCGGGTATCCGAAAAATCCACCCCTTTCTACAGGGTCATATCAAAAAATAAACAGACCAAAACAGGCCTTAGGTTTTATATGGACATATTTTCTTTGAAATTGGGAATCTACATATGTAAAAAAATGTAGATGGTTTTAAAAAAAATTATGTTTGTTTTGTTGAAAATAACCAGACAAAAACTTCAAAATTAAATATAATAAATAAATAAGTGTTGCTCTAATACAGACTGCGCCATCTATGTATTAATACTGCATACATTCTATAGTAAATAATAATAATATATATTAAGCCCAACAGTACAATACCAATTACAGGGCATAAGATTCACAAGTAAATATAACAAAACAACAGTTACAATGCAATATAGCAAAAATAAATAATAATATTAATTATACTAATAAACATTAATATGAGAAGCCGTGACATATAACTAAAATAACACTATTACGTGCTGCACCACCCAAGAACGCATCCGGCCAAATCAGTAGGAAAGACAAAAGCTCTATACACAGGCAAGCAATCGGCTTACTGAGCAAATAAAAATTTAAATAAAGCCGTCACCTTGTTTTATCTTTATTTTACCCTTTATTTATAGGTAGTTAATATTAATAATCCTTACAAGTCGAGATATATAGTTTATTAAATTATTTATTATTATTTATTTATTAAATTTATCAAATACTGCGAGTATATCTATATCAATTCTATCGCGTGCATTTTGATCCATTTTTTTTTTGATATGACCCCGTAGAAAGGGGGTAGCCCAATTAAATTTGGTATTTTTGAGCTCGCATCACAACAAACAAAAATACAAGAAAACGCTGCCGCCATATTTGCTTAACAGCTGTTTCAGCTGTCAAACATCTTTCAAAACGACGTTGTAAATCATGTACATAACCTCATTTATGGTTCCGTTCATAAATTCGCCAATAAACTACATTCAAAGTATGCTCAAAGTGAATAAAATAGAAATTTGCCTTTGTAATAGAGGATCACTACCTCACTCCTCCGAATAAAACATCGAACTATAGTGCATTTAACGGAAAATACATCTTTTTCAATTTATTCACATTAATTGTTAAGTTATATTTCTTATGAGTAAAATAGAAAAGAAGCTGAAAGATAAAATGTGTTTTTCGTGATACAAAGGATTTGCACCAAAAATGTAAAATAACATGACAAAATGTCTTTCCAAATTAAAAATTTCTTTTGAAATATGAGATTGTACCAGTTTAGTTCAGTGTTCGGATTACTCCTCCTGCACAAAATATTAATTAATTCGGGACACGTGTTTCGGTTTTACGCTTGCAGAGAGGTGGGTTTTCATGCACAATTTTTGGGAGAATTAAATTTTTTTAAGAAATCAAAGATGGAAATTTTTCAAATAAGGTGCGAATAATCTGGCGGGCGGTATACACATAAATTTATTCCGTCTTACTATCACCATCTTCATTTTTACATTTTAAATGCGCTAATTTATGCTTCCTCAATTGTCCAGAGCTATAGCATTTTTTATCGCACACATTACAACAATACGGCGTCTCCCCCGTGTGTATCCTCAAGTGCACTCGCAGATATGAATTTTGTGTAAACGACTTCTGGCAAAAATTGCAGGTGTACGGTTTTTCGTGGGTATGCGTGCGTATATGCGCCTTTAAGTGGGCACTTTGCACAAACGTTTTATCGCAAATCTCGCATTTGTGCGACCTAATTCCTTCGTGTATCAGTTTATGTGTACCGAGAGCACTGGGTTGAGCGAACGTCTTCTTGCAAATATCGCAGGAATACGGCTTTTCGCCCGTATGGACTTTCATGTGGATGTCTAACGCCCCCTTAGTTATGAAACGTTTTCCGCAGACGTTGCAAAGTACGGATTTCTCCTCCATATGCCTCAAGATGTGGGTACCTAAAGCTGATCGCGATGAAAATTGCTTATGGCATATTTCGCATACGATTTTCGTTAAGTTGGAGTTGGTGTGTTGACGCGTGTGTTGGTGATGTCCCGTTGCGGAAGAAAATCTTAATCCGCAACGAGCACACACGTATGGCTTTTCACCTGTATGCGTCCGAACGTGATCATCTCTACTTGATTTTCTTGTAAATGCTATGATAGAAAAAAAACATAATTCACAAAAACTTATTGCAACATTGTAATTTTTTTAATTAAAAATACATAAATATAAATACAAGGAAACTTGGAAGTGGCGTATGTCGAGACGTGCAAATATTTCTTTTACCCATTCGAAAATTGACAGTTATTTAGTTTTCTTGATTTAACTCTCGACCGGAGAAAGATAGGACCAACATTTAAACGTAAAAGTTGTACCATACCGAAAGTTGTTTCAATTTCACGTTAATGAGGCATATACAGGATGTGACATTTAAGCGCAATTGTATTATGCTAGGATTCATGAAAACGGAAAAAATAAAAAGTATATATTTTACTAAATTAGGCCAGATTACCATCGAAATTTCAGATTTTTTCTGTGACTAGTTTCGCGATATATGGATCGCTGTTGTTCGTCGTCGGACATCCTGTATAATATTAACTATAAGTGCAATTCTACTAATTGATGATTGTCACAGTTTTTCATGAAATATACAATATATACAGGGTGACGCATTAGTGTGGCAAAGCTCCGTATATCCGTTATCCCATGAGATATCAAAAAAAGTTATTTACGAAAATTGTAGACAGTCTTAAACTTAACATTGTAAAATTATTTTCATATATACAAGGCGTTTCATATCACCAGGGTGAACCAAACATACATTTTCTTAAATGGAACATTCTGTCTATTATTTCAGATTTAAATTAAGCTCATGCCACACACTTTGAGTGTACAATTTCTTTGCATTATACGGTGTGTTTCAGAAGTTATGGTCAATTTTATATGAAAATCAAAGTCGTCCCGTATACTGGAAACGTTTTTACGTTCGTGAATTTTTGATATTCGGCCAGTTTTATAGCAAAGTGACATTTTCTCAAAAGTGTCCATACCGAATACAGGAGGAGTCAAAACTGGAATACATTATTTTTTCAATTATTTTAAATGGATTAGCCTATATTTGCTATTATAAAAAGAAAAAATGCTTTAGGTACTTTCATTTTTATTAAGTACTTTCTATACATAAAGCCATTAATTTCTAAGATATTTTGATATTGAAAAAATAAAGTACCCGAGTTTTGACTCGCCCTATATTCAGTTTTGAAAAAAAATGTCACTGCTGTAAAACTGCCCCAACATCAAAAATCTATGAATGTAAAAAGAATTCAGACTATGTCGTTTTCAGTATACAGGACAATGAACTCAGTGATTTTCATATAAAATTGACCATAACTTCTGAAACACTCCGTAAAATTCAATGAAATTGTACATTCGAAGTGTGTTGCATGAACTTAGTCTAAATCTGAAATAAGATACAGGATGTTCCATTTGAGAAAACGTATGTTTGGTAATATGAAACACTCTGTATATATGACAATAATTTTAAAATGTTAAGTTTAAGACGGTCTACACATTTGGTAACTTTTTTTTGATATCTTCTGTGATAATATATCGAGCTTTACCACACTAATGCGTCACCCTGTAGACCGTTTAAGTTTAAGCAACATAAAATCTGAGTTACTATTGAAACACCCTGTATGATTGAAAATGTTTTAAAATCAATAAAAAATGTCGAAGGCGAACAACTTTGTTTAATTTTTTTCATAAAACATACTATAAAGAACTCTAGCATAAGAGAGGTGCGCTTAAAGGCAACATCCTGTATATGCGGCATTAACAGCTTTCGATAAGGTACAGCTGTCACACTTAACTTTTTGCCCTATCTGCCTCCGTCGAATAATTAAATTTCGGAAAGTGTTTTCCCCTTCAGAATGAATTAAAGCAGATAGAATTTGACATCCGGAAACCTTCCCTTGTAAGACACATTTTTAGTGAAAAATAAGTTGCAAGATTAATAAAAAAAAATGGAAACAAATCAGTCCACGTTCTAACTTTGACGGTCAGCAGACCACCAAGAAAAGGAGAAATATTCCTCTTTTCTTGACAGTACGCTTTACGCCCAGAGACATCTAACGCCCAGCCGCGGATTCATGGCGTATTCTCAAAAGCGATAACTAAGTTACTAGTCACCTCTGTCTCTGGGATTTTCCTTAAAGAACGTTTGGTTAACGATACGGAGTATTGAACGAGCGACAGGCATTCCTCCAACGTGCACTGATGAAGACTAAGTCAGTCCGAAACGGCTGTCTGTACGTGAGGAATGCCTCGAACTATACAATCAGACGTGTTGTGTGATCTCAGAGGTATATTTATATATTTTTTAAATAAATTTTTTATATACTTCATCTTTTGAACGTACATGCCGGCTATTGGCAGAAATTTCTTTTTGATTAAATATATATGTAAAATTCCGGTAATACTGCAGAATCATGCTCTCATTCTCAGCTATACACGGGGATGTAATTCGCATGCGCAATGTTGGACAGCGTTCTCAGATTTCTGGCGGAATTAATTCGAATTTAAAAATCCCCGTCGTTGGCTTTTTCAAAAACTTGTTGAAAGTTAGTAAACACAACTTTACATTTTTATATTCGAAATAAATTGATAAACTGTTAGTCACGTTTAGTACACTTTGTATTGTATTTTTCACATTATTATTTGAAATTTTTTAATGTGTATTAGTAAAAAGCTATTTCTTTTTTTCCATTTTGCCGTTAGATAGTCGTATAATATATATAAAAAAACTTGTAGCGAACAAGACAAAATTTCTTAAATAATTATTTACTGCATTTTTCTTCGAAACGGAACAATACATATTTAAAACAAATCATTTATTACTTCACGCATTGGTACTGATGTGTCAGTGTCTGTGGAAAAATCCAGAGAATTGCAATTAATAACTGTTGAAAAGTTCACATGTAATTTAAACTTATACCGCTTACGGCGCTAACCTCTAGAACCAGCAATATAGCTCTTGCAGTTAAACAACCGACTTTTGACATTCCGTCTTTTCATGACATGGATGCCACGCATTACACAGCATATCATATAGTTTGACAGATGTATAGATAGGTTAAAAAATACAAATACAACGTCAAAATGACGAACGTCAAGTAAGTGCGTTGACAACTTACCTTATCTATGCAACTGGCAACGCTCTAATTGAAGAAATCCTACGCGGACGAAATTTCACTAGATTTGACATTACTATGCATTTGCTAAATGTCAAGCTGTGTTTTGTTATGTTGGTATAAGTTGTAGCTGGCAAACGTCGGCTGTTTGGTTGCGAGAGCTATAATATACATCTGACGTTACCTAATTTTGGGCGTCTTCTACGCTTGCGAGAGCATTGCTTTGAAATGGGAACACAATTGTGCAGGATCACCAAAACTTTTAAAGCATACTACAACTCTTACATAAAAATATTGTAAAATTACAAACCTCTATCGCATAAAGAACATTTGAACCTTAATCCGTCATGCACATCTTTATGTCTCATTAAATTATATCGCAAACTAAATTTCTTTCCACACACGTCACACTCGTAAACTTCTTCGTCCCCCTCCTTTCGGGGCCTTAGCCGTCTCTTCTTGGACGGTTTAATAGATTGGATCTTCTTCCAGTTAATCTTGGTCTTACACTTTTTATTCTCACTACAATTAATTTTGGTTGACTTTTCATCATTCCCTTCTTTTATAAGGCATTTGGAATCATCACAGTTCTCACTATTTTCACTGTTTGTAACAAAAACAGCACTCTCAGATGCTATTATGATCTTCAGTATCAAATCATGCTGTCGTATCTGCTCTATGAATGTGTATACTTGTACCAACTTTGATTGGCAATCGTTACAAATCTTATTTGCCGAGTTTGTGTTGATCTAAAATATAGAAGCATGAAATTTGATAAAATAAAAATACTTTGGAAAATCACTCACCTCAATTGATGTAAGTTGCACAAATACTTTTGATAAAGGCATATTTTCTATAAAAATGTCATCAAGGCAGTGTGTATTTTCTTTGCGAAAACATACCTTACAGATATGCGGCAGGTCTTCTATAGTCAAGCAACTTTCTTCTAGCTTAATTTCTAAGGGGTCTTCTGTTGTTCCCGGAAACATTTTGGTTATGTATTAATCTATATACTTTTTGTATTACCCTTGTATATACATATGACATATTACCCCGGTAGAATACGCAGTGCATTCTGGGCACTCTCACGGTGTTGTCAAACTTAGGGCCCTTCAATGCAGGATAACCAACCTTTTTTTACAAAATAGCAAAAAGTAGAGAATTTGCTGTAAATAAAATATTTCTAATACGGACCGAGATATTTTGAGACATTATAAATCACTTAAATTTTATCAAAAAAAAACTTTATTAAGAGATCTGTATATGTACTCCATTTTAAAGAATTGATTACAATTAACAGTTTATCTTATGATATTCCTGGTTTGTGTTTATGTGAACATGCATTTATAGATATATCTGAAATAATAAAGTCCGATTTCATACCATTTTCAGTTTATTATGTACCTATCTTATCTCTTAAGATACCACAGAAAAATACATATAAAATGTCCTAGCGGTTTGTACAGTAATAAATAATGTAATAAATGTAATTTTGATGTAATTTTATTTGAATTAGGCGCCCAACGAGCCGTCACAAACATAACCACATTCCTGAGTAGTTTTTATCCTGTCAAATTTCGCAAGTAATATTTTTCTGGGATACACAGAAAGAATGCCGATAATACAAATCCATCCCGTAATAAAGTGATAATCCGTGAATGCATATTGGTTCTCCGGATGTATTTACGAAAAAAAAAACCACAGTTGTTGATAAGATTACCACAGTTTCAAAGTGACGTTTTCTATTCGTTAGTTGTATCAACAATACCTCTTGAGGACACGTAAGTCTAAACATACGATAGCAAAACACACGATGGACTAGCGATAAACACACAGGCCGTGGAAACAACGCAAAAATTGTAGATATGCGTTACAAATTTTTTATTTTACTATCCATCATAATTCTGTCCTGTGAATTCTCTGAGGAAAATCCGCAAGGACCGCCATATGAGACTAAGAAAAGTGACGATTCGGGTGATAGTGATGAAGAGGGTAACAGTGAGGAGTTTATCGCGAGTATTGAGGACACGGACGACGGGGCCACCGCTCTGAAGATTGTTGCAGCCCCCGATCTCAGCAAAGAGAATGAGAAACGTAAAGGTTTGGAAATCTGTGAGCCACTCACTCGTTATATTGTATGATTGTTGTTTACAGTTTGAAATATGTTGTTATCATCTAATTTACTATTATTATTTGTGATTTGCATCTGCGGTTACTATCATTGTATATGAGTGGATTTTGTGCCGATTACATAAAATTTGTTTTTCTTAAATTTTAAATAATTTTCATTCCTTTTTTTAATAAACTTATTTTTAGCTATGTATAATAAGATAGCCAATTATATATCATGTTATTATTAATTTACTTATAAAAATTATCGTATCATTGACTAAGGATTTTGTGAATAATATTTTATCTTTACATTATTCATTTAGGAGATATAAAACTGAGCGAAGAAATATCGGATGCCGTCGATATTTTTGTGTTAAATCAGGCGAAATTCCTACAGAAAGTCGTCCAAGAATTCGACGGCTTCAAATATGCCATGATACAAAACGAACAGCATGACGAAGACGAAGAACTGCCTCCCCTACCTGAGAAATTCACCAAGGAACCAGAACTTACGCCTCTGGAATTGGAAGCGAAACAACTGTATGACAAAGCGATGATTTACATCAACAAGACCAAACCGAACAGAAGAGAAGCCTTCCCGCTCCTAAAGCAAGCGGCGGAATTGGGAAACAGCGATGCAAAAGCTTTGTTGGCTTGGAGTTATACGTTTGGGAATCCCCCGCATCAGAACCTGAATGAAGCAAAGCACATTTTCGAAGAATTAGCTGAAATGGGTCACCCCGAGGGTCACATGGGATTAGGGTTCATGTATGCCTCTGGTATAGGATTGAATGTTAGCCAATCTAGGGCCTTGGTGCACTATACCTTCGCGGCAATCGGAGGAAATACCTGGGCGCAGATGGCTTTGGGTTATCGATATTTTTCTGGGGTCACGGTCACGTCCAGCTGCGAGAAAGCTTTGGATTTTTACAGATTAGTTGCCGATAAAGGTTTGAAGGTTTCTTGGAGAATTGTTAATTCCAAACTACTTTTTTTGTTTATTTATCAGTTAGCCAAGGCGTTTCGTTCAGTGGGGGTGCAGCAATACAAAGGATAAGATTATTGGATGAACAAGAGAATGGATATAGTACTGGAATATTGGATAACGATTTAATAGAATATTATCAGCTCCTAGCTGAAAAAGGAGATATACAAGCACAGGTATGCTAGAGGTGATTTCAAAGTCTATTTACTGTAACATTAACAGATGTCATAACTGTGTCGCCAAAGTTAAGTTTACAATAAATATTTTTAAATATTGCTTGTTAAAACTGAATCAGTGACAATACTGCACAGGTATTTTAGATTTTTATTATAAGTTTGTAGTTATGATTTTATTAGTTATAACATAGTTTGTCTGTTCTCCTAAATAGACTACAGTATTTACTTATTTCAATGAATTCTTAAAGAACTTTTTTTGAAAAAATTGATTTAATATCTATGTTGTTTTACACTTTTTTTATTATTTTATTTATCTAATTAAATTAATATAAGATATTTAGAGAAATTTAATAAATAATTTAGGTCGGCTTGGGTCAATTGTACTATCAAGGGGGCCGAGGAGTCGAACTAGATTACAAGAAGGCCTTGCATTACTTCACGCAAGCCGCAAACGCGGGGAATTCAAACGCGATGGCGTACCTGGGTAAAGTAAGACCAAAGGATATATTTTTCCTATCCCGTTATTATTTACGGGCGCATTTTACAGATTTATCTGGATGGCAGCGATGAAATCCCGCAGAGCAACGAAACTGCCCTGAAATACTTCAAAAAAGCTTCTGATCTCAATAATCCCGTGGGCCAGAGTGGTCTGGGTTTGATGTATTTGTACGGAAGAGGTGTCGAAAAGGACTACGCCAAGGCCCAGAAATATTTCTTGAGTGCCGCGGAACAGGGTTGGGTCGACGGACAGTTGCACCTGGGCAATATGTATTTTAGTAAGTCAAATTTTGAAATTATTAAGGCTGTAAGATTTTAAATTTGGAAAACTGTCACAATGGCCGCATTCAGCAGAGTTACCAATGACTAACCTGTAGTAATTTTATACTAATTAGTTATACTGATTAGTGTTATTTATATTCCTATCATCTTTTGTCATGTATTTAAAAATACGGTTCCATTATTTTTATTAATATTCGAGGACGAACTTTTCAAGATAAATGTACCTCGTAAATATCTTATGATGTCCATATTTTCATTTATTATTTAGAGAAAAAGAAGTGGTAAAAAACGAAAGTTACTTTGAAGACCCAGTACCTCAATTGTTCGTCAGTGTATTGATGAACATTTTATGAACCATTTTAGAATAGTAAAAGTGAAGAACTCTGGAAAAATGTATCGGCAACCAAGTTCTTATCTCAGTAGAATCTCTGAACGAAAATAATGACGCAGCACTCTGGGAGATATGCACCACACACGACACGACTTGAATAACATTGTTGTGTTATTCAAGTGGTGTTCTGTTGTATCATTGTTGAAATTAATTCTTAGGTAGTAGAAGTAGGTAGTAATCTTATCCCTTTGTAGTTCTCATACACTTGTTGGTCACCTTTCTTATGCACTGTTATAAATTTTCCAGTTTCCCACTCGTTGGGCATTTTCTATTTCCTCCAGACTTTCCTTATTAGTTTAAATAATCCTGGTGCTTCTCCATTTTTAATTTTGCTGTCTGTTCTTCCCTTTTCCTCTCGTCTCCTATCCCCTCTTCCACTTCGCTATCTGTTAGTAGTCTCTAGTAGTAATTGTTCCTTATATTGTTCTCTAACTTTTCGTTTTTTAAATTTTTTATGACTTGATTTTCCTTTATGTACCTTCCTTTGCTCTTCCACCTTTCTGTAGAATATTTTGGTGTTTCTGTTTCCTCTTTCGTTTTCTATTCTCCTTATTACTTCTTTATTGTTGGTAAATCTGCTGAATGAGCCCAATGTTCGTGTTTCATGTTTCTCTCTATTATAACGATGATATGTAAAAATATAAAAAAACTCCTTCTTGTTTATCTGGCCTGATGAAGCCAGTTTGTTTGTGAAACAATTTTAACACTGTGATGTAACAAACTGTGAAGAAGATATTTTATCATCTTTACGTTGTATTCATCAAAGTCGAAGTAATTCGATTTTTTTTTTACTTCTGATGTTAAGTTATTAAATTTTCTATTCTAGACGGCATCGGTGTAAAAAAGGATTACAAACTAGCAAATAAATACTTCTCATTGGCGGCGCAATCAGGACACGTCCTAGCCTACTATAATTTAGGCCAAATGCACGCCCTAGGCACCGGTATGATGCGATCTTGTTCGACTGCTGTCGAATTCTTTAAGAACGTCGCTGAGAGGGGGCGCTGGGGTGAGATTCTGATGCACGCGCACGCCGATTATAGAAATAGGAAACTGAACGAAGCGTACGTTCAATACGTCCTACTTTCCGAGCTCGGCTACGAAGTGGCGCAGAGCAACGCCGCCTACCTATTGGATAGAAACGAAGTGCCCCTATTCCTCCAACCTGACGACTTAGTCAGGGCTCTATTGTATTGGGGACGGGCAGCTAGTCAAGGATATTCTCCAGCGCAAGTAAGAAACTCAATTTTTTAACGGGAGTAAATTATTAACAAAATGCATATTTGTTACCAAACAAAATCTTTTTAATAACTGGGCTCCAACAATTATTTACACGAGAACATTTTTGCGGGAAAAGACGTATTTTATTTATATTTTTCAAAGATCATTTATTTACGCTAAGAAGAGAGGAACCTGTTATGTTGAAATATACAGGGTGTGTATAAAGTATTGCAGCATGTGGAATAACGTTCAAACGGTAACACATTTAGGTTTGATATTTCGCAGCGTTACACTATTTATTATAACCCACTTTGTGACAAGTTTCTGAATTTTTGATATAAATAAAAACGATGCCAAGTTAAACCCTTGTTCCCAAAAATGATGGGTGTATCCTGCAAACAGCTGCACAAAATAAGTGGCATATGTCACTTGGCAACTGGCATGGCGGCAAAACCATACTAGAAAACGTCAAAAAGTGAGGTTAGATGACATGATATCCGAAAAAATTGCTTAGAGTTTAATTTTGAGAAAACCTATATGTTGCGAACTTTATGCCGGTCACTGTATAAGTATATATTAAAAATAAAATGAAAATAACTGATCAAAGAGGGAGATAGACGTTTCGCCCTACCGTAAGTGACTTCCTGGGGACGGAGAAAGTAGCTTAAAAAGACCACGGTAATTCGATGTGTTAAACCATCACCAATGGTGATGTAACAGCGCGTGACGTAGGTAACGCTCTAGTACTTCTAAAAATGAACCAGCGCTATTTGTTGCAAAAATGCCTTTCACGACTACCAGTGTATTATTTTTGTTTACTATTGGATCAAAAATTATTTAAAAAATACGATTAAATAATACAAATAACACTTTCTAATTAATAATTCAGGTAAAATTAGGCGATTACTACTATTATGGTCTCGGAACGAACGTGGATTACGAAACAGCGGCCTCGCACTACCGTCTTGCCTCCGAACAACAGCACAACGCCCAGGCGATGTTCAACTTGGGTTACATGCACGAACAGGGGTTGGGCATGAGCAAGGATATGCACCTGGCGAAGAGGTGTTACGATTTGGCGGCGGAAGCAAGCGTCGACGCTAAAGTTCCGGTCGCTCTGGCCTTATTCAAGCTCAACCTAGTTTCTAGTATAGAAAGCCTGCACGAGGTAATTTATTTTTTCTGTTAAAATAAATTTAGCGGATATCGAAAATCTTTATTCAATTGTATTCCCCAAGGTGATGTTACAGAGCCCTCTTTCGTCACTGTTCGACGTCGACGAGGCCATAGTCAACTGGGATTTGTATCTTATCACGACTTTAATCGCGATATTGGCGGGAATCGTCTACTTTCGCAGGCCCCAATTACCACCGCAGGCGGCGTGATTTCGTTAGTTGTACTGAAGGAACGTAATGTTATCAGCGTATCACCGTGCACACGCATTTCAGGATATCTTATAATAAGTCTTTTTATTGTATATAAGAAACGTGAAAGTTGTTTTTTTAGTATGCTTTATTTATAACAATATGTGTTTATATATTGTGTCCTTATTACTGAAGAAAAATAAATTGTTTCATTATACACTTAATCGACTAATTTTTTGTTTATATCTGAGTTGCCTTAATTTTATTTATTTCTTATATAAAATATAAATGTAACATGGCGTAAATCATTATTAATAATACATGTAGGCCAATAATTTTTGAATGGCTGTGTATATACAATGTCTATAAATCGCAACTATTTATGAAGATAAAAAATGGCAGCTACTCTCAAAATGAATTAATTATAACGAAATAGGTAATAACGCACAATGGAGAATACTTTAGTTTAAATAATGTAACCTTTTGTAAATCTATAATTTTGAACCAGTGCTCATGTAACTTGAAAGAATTGGAAACGATGAGAAACTTTAAGTTCTATATGAAATTGATTTTTGAAAAACAAACTGTTTTACTTCGCCAATTGCTCTGGCAAGATTATATTAATTATGTCTAGCTTTTGGGCTTTGGACGAAACAGGAGGAAATTGACCTCCAGGTACAGGTCCCGTTTAAGCTCTGTAATTTTTAAACTTACAGTTCCACCGGTTCTTGACTCGGTTGCTGTCGAAAAATGTATATTTTCTTCGGAAAAATGTAATTCACAGCCTACTGTATTTACATTGAGCAAAATCTTTGCAGGGAGTAGCAAAGATCCATTTTGTAAGTAAGTCGGCGTCACTTGGAAACTGAAATGTGTGCATTTTCGGACCGCTTTTATATTTACCGCGACAACCAGGCACACAACGCCTGTAAACCATTGTAACAGATAACTCAAACATTAGCACATAAGAACACTAATATGTAATTGAAATTAAATTGAACAAACACGTGCATGCGAATTGGTCTAACCTATACTTGCCCGCCTTGTTTACCACTGCAATTCACCTCCCTATGCTGACGTCAGAGCACTGAGGCCTTGGAAATTCAACGATATATGGCTTCGCCTTGCCTTCTAATTAGTTGATGTTTTATCGCCACGTAGGTAAAGTGTTTTTCTGTTAGTAGATGTAGGAAAGTTGTTTTCAGGAGGATAAAATTAGGATATTTAAAATAATAGACCCGAAATGCTATACCCAGGTTCATCTGATGAGATTTTATAACGCTTTCACCGCTATTGCAATAAATTTGAGTTGACAATTATCGTCTTGGTAACTATACCAAAATATATTTACTAAAAAAGTTAAACGGTCAGCGACAAATGCACAAGAAATCTATTTTAGAGATTTAAAGTTGTGTCCAAGGAGGAAGTTACATAATTAATTATGTTCCATCCTGTTTATAGGAAAGATATTTTAATTGCACCCTCTTCAAGTGAGATAAGTTGGTTGATATAGTAAGGGTACGATATGGAGGCATATAAAGCTTGGATCTAACAGAAGTTTAGAGAATCCTTGCAAGTACGAAACAAACACGCAGAGCTGCTAATATTGATAACATACTTGGAGAACAACAGTTGATAATCGAAAAGTTTCCCAGTCTTTAATCTGGGAACATACGAGAAAGTTATGGCGTCACAACGCCTCGTGTAAGGCACCACTGCACACTTATGTGAATTTCATTCTTTAAACACCAACTGTTGACGGGATTAAAAGGTCACACAGTCCGATATTAAAACTCGCATGTATATCCTTCAAGCAACACTCCCACAATCAGGAATTGAAAACAAGTCGTTCATATACCTATATGTTAAATAGTAAGGGACCCAAATGTGAACCTTCTAGCACACCTGAAAAAGCTAAGAATGAAGTAGATGTTTAAACCATTGAAAGTGACAGTATGTCCTATTTAGGTGAGACTAAGCAATAGGAAGAGGTAGAAAGGAGGAAAAAACAAAGAAATGAAAATCCTAATAAGAAATAGGAGGGCTTAGAAAACACTAGACTGAAAACGCATAAGGAATAAGACAAGAAGAAGAAAACAAACACATTTATCGTACTTCTTTTTAATCTTTATTACCATTCAGTACTCACAAAAAATTCTTAAGTTATAAAGGACATAACATAAACATCATTAAAAAAGCAATTTTATTATAAAAGATCTATGCGTAGTAATTCAAATTGGCTTTCTTCTTTGCTTGTACTTCCATTATTGCATCCATATAGTCTTCGTGAGTGACAGCTACGGCGTTTCTCCTCAACGCGATCATTCCCGCTTCGACGCAAACCGCTTTACACTGGGCCCCATTAAAATCGTCTGTCGATCTGGCTAATTCCTCAAAATTCACGTCGGCGTTAATCGTCATCTTACGAGAGTGAATCTGCATGATACGCGCTCTCGCTTCTTCATTGGGATGTGGGAATTCAATTTTACGATCTAGACGGCCTGTAAATATAGATAAAACAATTAATTAACCTCTTTCTTGAAACGGTAAGAGTAATGTCTTATACTTTTTACCTGATCTTAACAAGGCAGGATCCAAAATATCTACCCTATTAGTTGCGGCTATTACTTTAATGTCGGACGTCGAACTAAATCCATCCAGCTGATTCAGTAGTTCCAACATCGTTCTTTGAACTTCTCTATCGCCAGCTTTCTCAGAATCAAATCTTTTCGTACCGATCGCATCTAACTCGTCTATGAATATAATCGCGGGCGATTTTTCCTTGGCTAAGGCAAATGCGTCCCTAACTAATTTAGCTCCATCTCCAATAAACATTTGAACCAATTGCGGACCGGCTAATTTTAAAAACGTAGATTTTGTTTGTGCAGCACATGCTCTCGCCAACAAGGTTTTTCCCGTTCCTGGTGGCCCGTACAGCAACACCCCTTTTGGTGGGTGTATCCCAAGATTTAAAAACTTCTCTTTGTGTGTCATTGGTAACACGACAGCCTCGATCAATTCTTGTATCTGCTTATCTAAACCGCCAATATCTGAATACTGTTCCGTAGGTCGTTCATCTACTTCCATTGCTTTGACTCTAGCATCGTATTCGGCTGGTAGTGTTTCCAAAATTAAATATGAGTCCTTGTTGACTCCTACTAAATCACCAGGCTTTAGTTTCTCTTCATCAACAAGGCCTATAACCGGTAGGAAATATGTTTGACGCGTCGACGTTTTCACAACCGCACACTTCCCCTTCCTCTGCGCATCTAAATCGACAACAGCCCCATCCTCCTCTTCTTCTTGTGGATCAACATCTAATAGTTCGATTACATTTGATACCAGATACGGTAGAGTTTTATTCACTTTGATCTTCTCCGTGTTCTCCTTTATCTTCTCATTTTGCGCTTGCAATTCATGGTTGATTCTCATCACTTCACTTTTCATTATCTTTATTTCATTGTCTAATAGTCGAGTTCTACTTACTATTTCATCTGTTGACATTCTTAGAACTTCTTCGCCCAAGGATTCTTCGCCGTCTTCCCAAATTGATTTGTCTTCTAACGTCGCCATTATTACTTTAAATTATTTATTCGAAATTCACATAAAAGCTTGCTGTGTTCTTGACTGGTTGTTTTTGCAAGTTTTTCTGTCAAATGTCAAAATCGCAACCCGCCCAGTCATTACAGATGACCAACTTTATTAAAGACAAAGAAATACCTCGAAATTATATTATATTTTTAGTAATAATATTTTATTATATCAAGGAGAATGTAAAATAAACTACTTTGTGTGCTTAATATAATAATTTAATTGATATAAAAATGTTTATTAAACAATATATATATAGTAACTTTTCTTGTTACTAAGTTTTGTTTATATAGGGCAATAGCAAAGTTCACGCCAATAGAAGCAAAGTTTGTCAAAGTTGTAGTCGATAATAAGTGATATAAAATACTATTTTAATTACGTTTAACAGTATTATCACTGGAGGATGGCTTTGGCGATGTTACTAAGGGGCGCTGTTAGGCCCGAAGGTATTTCAAGAAAACACCTAATTCTAATTATATTACATAATCGTATCTTCAGCTATTCGTAGCGCTTTAAGGCTTAGCGCAACTCAACTGAAAAATCCGACATTCTTCAAACAGAGTTTAAATTTGTCGCAATTCGCTACCCATGGATTAAACGCCATCGCCCTACAGCGTACTGCCAATCTTGTCCCAAAAATCAGTAACATGCAAGTTAGACAAGCGCATATTGATCATGGCTTACTTTGGACTGTAGAACGAGTATGGGCTCTTTCGCTTCTTGCTATTGTACCCTTGACCGTAATGGCACCAAGCACTCTTATGGATGATATATTCACTATTTCAGTCCTTGTTCATAATCACTGGTAAAAATTTCTATATTTTTTGGCAAAGTTTTGTTATATTAATGTGTTTAACAGGGGTTTGGAAGCTGTTGTAATTGATTATGTGCGACCTGTATTATTTGGTGATACCATCCCAAAAATATCTCTTGGTATTTTATATTTCTTCTCTGCCGTTGTCTTCGGTGGTCTCTTATATTTCAATCATAATGATATTGGAATTGGCCGTGCCATTCGTAAATTGTGGGGCATTAGAGATAACCAGAAATGATTTGCTTTTCTTTTTTTTAAATTGAAGTATTAGCTGAATATTTTGAAATTGTATTTATTTACGTTTGAAATAAAAATATTGTTTTAAAAGGGAATGTTTTATTTATTAAGGAAATATAATTTAGGGAACAATTGTCAAATAACAAAAATATACTTCAAAAGATTAAAATGGATTGCTAACTAAATGCCTGAGATTTAACTTTATCACTATAAAATAATCTCAAAGCATCCCACTGAGTTTTGTGTAATAAAATATGGGGCCTTTTTAATTTCATGTGTTTGACTGCTTGTTCAGGTGTAACATTATTCTTCTGTAACACAAAATTCTAATTTTCCATGATATAAAAGAAAATTTACTTACAAGCATTAAATAACATCCCACTAAAGTTGCACTTCGTGTACGTCCTGCCTTACAGTGAACGTACACAGTTGGCTCCTGGTCAGTGTCTTTTATCGAAATAATTCTATTGATAAATTCAACTCCTTCCCATAATTTCTTTGGACAGGGTGTTTCAAAAATATCAGTAGTTGCTAACTGCAAAAATTCTACACCAACTGCATTCCATTTCTAAACAATCGATGATAAATTTCCATTAGACTATTTGTGATCTACTATTACCTGTTTATCATTTGCAAACCACAGTTCATAATCTTCATTCATTGATACAACACCTTTTATGTTCTCTCCTTCGACAAGCTGGAAACTTAAAATTTACTTTTCTGGCAAAAAGTCATAATTACAACTTATTACTTCCTGTGTTAAATGGGGAAATGGTAAAGCGCCCAAAATGACATTCCGATCTATTCTATCGTACCACCTTCGCGAAGTCACCTTCTCCATAAAGATGTTGTACACTAAACTTGGATAAAATGTAATCCTAGCAAACATTTTCGGATTACATTTTACTGTTAAACAGAAAACGAGATCATATATAGCAGACGACGGTCACGGTCATCTTTTGACTCACAGTTCTGAAGAAAGTGGGTTAAATTCATTTCTTATTCAAAGTACCGACCGACGTAGCGATTAGTTGAATGATAGGATAGAAAGTTGGAAGTTCAAGCACGTTCTTGTTTACTCGGTTGCATACATTATAATACATTTAGGTATTATTACATTACCTAAGAGGGATTCTACTAAAAATAACTCAAATCTTGTGAATCTTAAGACATATTTTCGTCATCAATATACATACATAATCAGATGCACATAAAAAAAACATAACATCAGAGTAAAATAAATCAGATAAACGTATTCCGCTTATTTTCACATTTACTAAATTAATGGGGTTCAACTACATAGTGCCTTTTTTATGTGCAGTTCTTGCCACGTTTTTTAAAAAGGCCTCCCCTGTCGTTTTTTACTAGATCATTAAACAGTATTTGCGACTGCATTATATGGAGACATAAAAAATACAAAATAATTGGCAGCAGAGATTACAAAGGCACACACAAAGGTAAGAATAGGAAATGCTCGTAAACAACCCCCGCAAAACACCGACCTTTACGGTGGCCCCTATTTAAATGATACACTTGCAGTCTATCCGGCCCCGCTCGTAAACAATTTTCCTATGATGAGATATGACAGCAGTACAGTGGCTCCGGCTTTCCATACAAAACCCACGGTCACGGCGGGCGAAGTAAATTATAAGTAGAGTGATACAAGTTTTCGTTTACTTTCTGGTGGTAGAGGGCGCTGTAGTTAGTGTACTTCCGCTACAAGCGGTAACGCGGGAAGCCATTTTATTGTTGATGCTTGTCAGATGCAGTCAGTTGCTTGCGCTTGTTCGGTTTGGTCAATTTTGTTCTAGATTTTATTGTTACAATTAGTTAGTGTAGTGATTAATATAGTACAGACTCTTATTAGCGTTGTTCGCAGCGCAGTCAGAAACTATCCGAAATTGAACGAAGCATGCGCACTAATTACTATGCGTTCGTAGTGCTACAGTGTCATATTTTGACAGTTCGGTGTTCGCAGAGTAGTAGGATTGTAGTAATAAACGGTTAGTGATTAGTCCATAAAGCTGACGCATTTCATGTGGATTTCAAATTCGCACATGCGCATGTAAGGAAATTCATTGAAAATTGTAAGTTGTTTTGGGGTTACATACTAATATTGTCAATTAATTATATTTATTTAAAAGCAATGCCCCCCATAAAGTGTTGTGTAATTAATTCTGAAGACGGATCACGGAAAAAATAAAGACTTCGATATAAACATGTGTTCATTTTTGTGTTAATAATTGTATAGAATATAGTGGCAAAAAATAATCGGGAAATATAGTAAATTAAAAATGTCGCGTAGCGGATTTTAATTTACTTCCTTAAGGTAGAGGGCATAAAACGCAATTGCGATTTCACGTTATTAAGTTGCC